>JBBPBX010095094.1:0-13261 GCA_038048925.1 Garcialebias charrua
CAAGCGGCGTCGCCATGAAACTGGAACCAGGGGGCGGGGCCTGCCAGTAGAAACATCACAGAGCAGGAGAGGACCGCCGTCATTCACCTGCCGTTCCTCCAACTCGAGGCCTGTGGGCCCGGACTGGAGCTCGAGTATTTCTGCGTCGCCACGTTGGTCCGCAGCCATAGCAGAAAAATCGATGCCAACGTATACGGGAGAGATCAGCACCCGAGAGAGACAGTCAGCCACCACGTTGGATTTTCCAGCCACATGCTGAATGTCTGTAGTAAATTCAGACACCGCTGCGAGGTGGCGTTGCTGGCGAGCAGACCAGGGGTCAGAAATTTTTGACATCGCAAACACCAAGGGTTTGTGGTCAACATATGCAGTGAACCGGCGGCCCTCCAGGAAAAACCTGAAATGGCGTGTGGCCAGGTAAAGCGCCAGCAACTCTCTGTCAAAAACACTGTATTTAAGCTCGTTGTCCCGCAGCGTACGGCTGAAAAATGCAAGCGGCTGCCAAACCCCGGAAACCTGCTGTTCTAACACAGCCCCCACCGCAACATCAGATGCGTCGGTTGTTAAAGCTATTTGCGCCGCTGGGGATGGATGGGCCAAAAGGGCAGCAGTGGCCAGTGCAGCTTTAGCATCACCAAATGCCTGTAGGCGTTCTGGTGTCCAGTCAACACTGTCGTTGGGCTTTTTCTTTTTCAGCGCTCCATAGAGCGGACGCAGCAGCTGTGCTGCCCTGGGGAGGAAACGGTTATAGAAGTTAACCATTCCCAAAAATTCTTGTAGCGCTTTAACAGACTGGGGCTGTGGGAAATCGGACACCGCCTGCACCTTGTTTGGTAATGGGACAGCACCACTTGCAGAAATGCGGTGGCCCAAAAAGTCAATGACTGGCAGTCCAAACTGGCATTTCGCTGTATTTACAATCAGGCCATGTGCTGCCAGGCGCTGAAAAACCTCACGGAGGTGGGACATGTGCTGCTCAGCCGAGCTGCTAGCCACCAGGACGTCATCCAGGTACACAAATACGAAGGACAGACCCCTTAGGACTGAATCCATCAACCGCTGAAATGTTTGTGCTGCACCTTTAAGACCAAAAGGCATGCGCAAAAACTCAAACAGGCCGAAAGGCGTGATAACAGCGGTCTTAGGGACATCCTCCACATGCACAGGAACCTGGTGGTACCCCCGTACTAAATCTACTTTAGAAAAAATGGAGGTCCCAGCCAGGTGCACTGAAAAATCCTGGATGTGGGGGATGGGATAACGATCGTTCTCTGTGATGTTATTAAGGCGGCGGAAATCCCCACATGGACGCCATTTGCCGTCTGCTTTGGGCACCATGTGCAGGGGGGAGGCCCACGGACTGTTTGAGCGTTGCACGATGCCTAAACGCTCCATGTTAGCAAACTCTTCCTGTGCTATTGCTAGCTTAGTAGCATCGAGGCGGCGTGCACGTGCGAACACCGGGGGGCCCGTTGTGGGAATATAATGTTCGACCCCATGTTTTGTGTTTGTGTTTGCAAAATCAGGAACAGTCAGCGAGGGGAATTCAGACAATAAACGCTGAAACACATTACCCGAAGCTAAAAAGTTAGCATGCATTAAAGGCCCAGCTCCTCGCGTCTCACAAGGCAGTGACGAAAAAGACACAGCGTCGATCAAACGCCTGTTAGCTACATCAACAAGGAGCCCGTGAGCACAAAGAAAATCAGCCCCTAAAATAGGGACTGAGCTAGCAGCTACCACAAAGTTCCACTGGAAGTCCCGTTCATGGAAACACACAGTCACCAACCTTTCGCCAAACGTCTTGATGGGATAGCCGTTAGCCGCGGTTAGCTGCGGCCCGCAGCCTTCTGCCAACCTGTCGGAGCCAGTCGGGGGAACGAGGCTCTTCTGCGAGCCAGAGTCCACCAGGAACCGCCTCCCCGACCTCGAGTCTTCGATGAAAAGCAGCCTTTCCTTGTCGCCAACGGCCGCGACTGCTAGCGGCCGCTGGCGTTCTCGTTTCCCTGCGGCTTGAAGCTGCACGGCGGGATGCATCGTCGTGCTTTGGCGCCAAAACGCTGGTGGTAGAAACAAAAGGCGGCTCCTGTCCGCCTGCGGGTAGCGACGCCCGCTACGACCGATGGCTCGTCCGGCGCTGAGGGCGTTGCTTGAAGCTGAGGTGCTGCTGGAGATCCGGGGACCGCCGCCTGGACCGCGAAAGTCCTCGCAGCCAGCAGGATGCGGTCGGCTTCGCGGGCCAGCGAGCGGTAATCCTTCTGCTGCAGAAACGAGGAGTTGGCCAGGGCGGTGCGCACTGGAGCCGGCGGAGGAAGAGGTGGAGGAAGAGAAACTCACAGTCTGCTGATCCCCTCAAAGACAACATGCCTTCCATGAGCTCAAGAGCTGTGCCATCGCCCAAATCGGAGAGGGAAAAAAGTTTCTCAGCGCGCTCCGCGTCTGAGAGTGTGTAACGCTGCAGAAGGAGCTGTTTGAGGGCGTCGTACTTTCCTTGTGCAGGAGGGTCCTTGGAGCAGGCTCATTACCCGCTGGGTGGACAATGGGTCCAGTGAAGCGACCACATGGTGGTATTTGGTGTCGTCTGCAGATATCCCGCGAAGAGCAAACTGTGATTCGATGTGGGCGAACCACGACTGAGGTGCGTGCAGCCAGAAGTCCGGGATTTTAACGGCCACCGCAAAAGCGAGTGGGGCCGCCGGTGGAGGTTCCACAACCGCGGACAGCTGAAGAGAGCTGGCTGAAGCGTCAGGTGTCGACATATTCAATTCACGTCGGGGTCACCAGTGTAGGAGGAGGTGAAGAGATGACACAGGAGACGGGATGTAGATCTTCACTTTTAATCAACTCCTACTAAACTGGCGGGAAGCACCCAACACCGCCTTATATATCCAATACTACATCCGGTCCTCAGGACTTTTCACAATAAAACATCCTGTAATGCCTTCGGGCCACTGGGTGTGAGTAGAGCCCCCTAGTGGTCCACCACAGTGCATATGTTGTGTGTCCCGTGGGTCGTACAGTATCAGAAATCAAGAATAAATGGTTTGATCTGAAAATGGCTTCAAACAAACGTCTCGCCGCAGCACGGACAGGAGGTGGTCAAGGAATAGTCTGCGAGATGGATGGACAATAAATGCCACGCTGCGCAGACGCATGCCAACATGTTTTGCAGCACAAATGAGTCATGCGCGCTCGTCATCGCGCAACCACATTCTGCAGGTTATATTTCGAATCAGATATAATAATCTATTGCTCCGATGGTGTTTGGCACAGCAGTCCAGCAATAGCATGAAAATCAGTCTTAATTCGTACTTGTTCTGCGGCGGTGTATGGGAATTTTATGTACCTGGGTGTTAATATGAGGAGGGCTTTGATGACCAAGGGGAGCGCACGACTCACTGAAGCCTGCGCGACACACCAGACAAATTAAACTTAAAATTATAATTCTAATTCAAACAGAATAACCTATTGTCAAGAATAATTATGGTGCGTGATTTTTTTAAACCCAAAATATTTTCTAAATAACGAAATATGAAGTTATTCGTGGAGAAGATCCGTCTGGATGACAGCAGACTGACGCTCCTAAATTATACGACAGGTCCGGACCACTCGTAAATTTTGTTCGTATCTGAAAAAAATCGTAGGATACGAAAACATTGTTGAATGCCGCAAATGATCCTAAATCACTCGTACGCACAGTTTAAGAACAAATCTGTGCGTACGAACGGTTCGTGAATGAGGGCCAATGAGTTTGCATTTTTAATTTCGGCTTCCAAATTATTCCACAATCTAATTCCTTGGATCGAGGTTGACCGACCCCTCAAACTGGTTCTAAATTTCGGTATCACAAAAATCTCAATTCCCTTTAAGTTATAACAACTTTGACGTTTAAGAAAGTGTGTTAGAATATTCGGTGGTAATTCTTTTATGTGAGCTTTGTACAAAACTGAACAAATATTATAATCCACTAAATCATGGAATTTTAATAACTTCAATTAATGAAATACAACACTAGATGGGGGACAATAGTGTTTCCCAGTGATTATTCTTATGGCTCTTTTCTGTAGGACAAAAACCGGCTCGGTAAATGTCTTACATGCTTTACCGCAAACTTCAACACAGTAAATTATGTGCGGGACAATAATTGAGTTGTACAACAAGTGCAGAGCTCTATCCTCTAACAATTTCCTAACTTTATACTGAACAGCAATTGATTTAGCTATCCTTTTCTTAACAGAATTAATATGATGCTTCCACGTCAATTTGTCATCGATAGTGACCCCCAGAAACTTTATTTGACTAACTCTGCAAATTTCCACACCATCAGTATTTATTGTAACATGAACAGATTCCTTTTTTGTACTGAATATCATGTACTTGGTTTTATCCAGATTAAGAGATAATTTGTTTGATTTAAACCAATTTTGAATTTTCAGTAATTCATTATTCACAAGCTCGGACATCTGCTTCATATCATTACCATAATATAGGAACGTAGTGTCGTCAGCAAAGAGAATACATTTGAAAAGATCTGACACATTCACCAAGTCATTTACTTACAGAACGAACAATTTTGGACCGATTATAGAGCCCTGAGGGACTCCACAAGTAATATTACAGAAAGCAGATCTAACATAATTTATTTGTATGAATTGTTTTCTATTTCTGAGATAGCTACCATTGTAGAGCAGTTCCTCTAACACCATGTTTACTCAATTTATCGAAAAATAATGGTATGATCGACAGTATCAAAAGCCTTTTTTAAATCAATAAAGAGACTAAGACAACAACTTTTTTGATCAACAGCGGTAGTTACTTGTTCTATGAGTTCCATAATAGCATGTGATGTTGAAATGTTTGCTCTAAAACCATACTGACTGTTGCTTATAACATTGTTTATGTCAATAAATTGGTCTAGTCTTTTCACAAATAGCTTCTCAATTTTTTTTTTTTATTGTGGTAATAAGGATATTGGTCTGTAGTTACTGTACATACTTTTATCGCCATCTTTAAAGAGAGGTACCACCTTGGCTATTTTCATATTGTCAGGAAAACTTCCAGATAAAAAAAGATAGATTACATATGTGTGTAAATGGTTCAACAATATAAGGCATTATTTCAAGCTTCATATCCATATCAACATAATCCCTTGATCTCTTATCAGAAAATGATTTAACTATATTCATTATTTCTTCTTTGTTAGTTTCCTTTAGATGAAAACTATTTGCACAATCCATAATTTTATGATTCTCATTTACATAAGGAATATTTGCTGCGAGACTTGGTCCCACATTTACAAAGTAATCATTGAATCCATTTACAATATATTTTTCATTGAAAATATCCGCATTATCATTTACAAAGTGTTGAGATATACTAGTCTTTGATTTATGATTTTTTAAGACATTATTCATTATTCACCAAGTCGACTTGGTGTCACCATTTATACTGTAGTATTCTTTTTTGTGTTTTCTTATGATACTTACAAATTTATTTTTGTATTTCTTGTACTTTAATTCAGATTCCTGTGTTCTTAATTTCAGAAAGCACGAGTATACAGTAAGTAGTTCTTTTTTTGCAAGCATTTCTCAAACCACGAGTCATCCAAGGTTGGTCATCACTATTTTTTTCAGTGTAATTGTTATGCATACAATTTTTTTCATACAGAGCTCCAATAATATTCATAAACTCAACATAAGAAATATTCACATCATTAACAAAAACTTTTTCCCAATTTTGTTTTGATAAGTCATCACACAACTTCGATGATCGACTTTGTTGTCGTCTCATCTGATCTGCGGCCGCATGTCTTGGACACTCGGGTGAGGAGAGGGGCGGAGCTGTCTACTGACCACTACCTGGTGGTGAGTTTGCTCCGATGGTGGGGGAGGATGCCGGTCAGACCTGGCAGACCCAAACGTATCGTGAGGGTCTGCTGGGAACGTCTGGCAGAGTCTCCCGTAAGACGGAGCTTTAACTCCCACCTCCGGGAGAGCTTTGAACACGTTCCGAGGGAGGCGGGGGACATGGAGTCCGAGTGGGCCGTGTTCCGCGCCTCTATTGTCGAGGCAGCTTATCGGAGCTGTGGCCGCAAGGTTGTTGGTGCCTGTCGAGGTGGCAACCCTCGAACCCGGTGGTGGACACCGGCAGTGAGGGATGCTGTCAGGCTGAAGAAGGAGTCCTATTGGGCCTTTTTGGCTTGTGGGACCCCGGAAGCAGCTGATAGGTACCGGCAGTCCAAGCGGCATGCGGCTCGGGTGGTTGCTGAGGCAAAAACTCGGGCGTGGGAGGAGTTCGGAGAGGCCATGGAGAATGACTTCCGTACGGCTTCGAGGCGATTCTGGTCCACCATCCGGCGTCTCAGGGGGGGAAAGAGGTACGAGACCAACACCATTTATGGTGGAGGTGGCGTGCTACTGACCTCAACTCGGGATGTTGTGAGTCGGTGGGCGGAATACTTCGAAGACCTCCTCAATCCTACTGGCACGTCTTCCACTGAGGAAGCAGAGCCTGGGGACTTTGGGTCGGGTTCTCCGATCTCTGGTGCTGAGGTCGCCGAGGTGGTTAAAAAGCTCCGCGGTGGCAAGGCTCCGGGGGTGGATGAGATTCGCCCGGAGTTCCTTAGGGCTCTGGATGTTGTAGGGTTGTGTTGGCTTACGCGACTCTGCAATATCGCGTGGACATCGGGGGCAGTTCCCTTGGATTGGCAGACTGGGGTGGTGGTTCCCCTATTTAAAAAGGGGGACCGTAGGGTGTGTTCCAACTATAGGGGGATCACACTCTTAAGCCTCCCTGGTAAGGTCTATTCAGGGGTTCTGGAGAGGAGGGTCCGTCGGATAGTCGAACCTCGGATTCAGGAGGAGCAGTGTGGTTTTCGTCCTGGTCGTGGAACACTGGACCAGCTCTACACCCTCAGCAGGGTCCTGGAGGGTGCGTGGGAGTTTGCCCAACCAGTTTACATGTGTTTTGTGGACTTGGAGAAGGCATTCGACCGCGTCCCTCGGGGGGTTCTGTGGGGGGTACTCCGGGAGTATGGGGTACCAGGCCCTTTGATAAGGGCTGTTAGGTCCCTGTACGACCGGTGTCAGAGCTTGGTCCGCATTGCCGGCAGTAAGTCAGGCTCGTTTCCGGTGAGAGTTGGACTCCGCCAAGGTTGCCCTTTGTCACCGATTCTGTTCATAACTTTTATGGACAGAATTTCTAGGCGCAGCCAAGGTGTTGAGAGGATCCGTTTTGGTGACCTTAGAATCGCTTCTCTGTTTTTTGCAGATGATGTGGTCCTACTGGCTTCATCAGTTCGTGATTTACAACTTTCACTGGAGCGGTTTGCAGCCGAGTGTGATACGGCCGGGATGAGGATCAGTTCCTCCAAATCCGAGGCCATGGTCTTGAGCCGGAAAAGGGTAGCATGCCCTCTCCGGGTCGGGGAGGAGGTCCTGCCCCAAGTGGAGGAGTTTAAGTATCTCGGGATCTTGTTCACGAATGAGGGAAAACTGGAGCGTGAGATCGATAGGCGGATAGGTGCAGCGTCCGCAGTGAAGCGGGCGCTGTACCGGTCTGTCGTGGTGAAGAGAGAGCTGAGTCAAAAGGCAAAGCTCTCAATTTACCGATCGATCTACGTTCCCACCCTCATCTATGGTCATGAGCTTTGGGTTATGACCGAAAGAACAAGATCTCGGATACAAGCGGCTGAAATGAGTTTTCTCCGCAGGGTGGCTGGACTCTCCCTTAGAGATAGGGTGAGAAGCTCAGTCATCCGGGAGGGACTCGGAGTAGAGCCGCTGCTTCTCCACATCGAGAGGAGCCAGTTGAGGTGGCTCGGGCATCTGGTTAGGATGCCTCCTGGACGCCTCCCTGGTGAGGTGTTCCGGGCATGTCCCACCGGGAGGAGACCCAGAGGAAGACCCAGGACGCGCTGGAGGGACTATGTTTCTCGGCTGGCCTGGGAACGCCTTGGGATTCCCCCGGAGGAACTGCTCCAAGTGGCTGGGGAGAGGGAAGTCTGGGCCTCCCTACTTAGGCTGCTACCCCCGCGACCCGACCCCGGATAAGCGGAAGAAGATGGATGGATGGATGGATGGTCATCAATCAATGGCCCTCATTCACGAAAATGTTCGTATTTTTATCCTAAATTTCTCCTACTTTTGTTCGTACGAAGCGTTCGTACGAACATGCCACGTCAGATTCAACAAAGTCTTCTATCCTCAAGAAAAGTGTGTAAATGGCTGCGTAAATTTAATGAATCCCACCTGTTCTATCAACCTGCGCGTGCTCGCGGAGAGGTCATTTACATAATTCCCACCCCTCAAAACACCATATAAGGCCACGTTTCCTGCCTTTTGACAGCAGGAAGTGTCCATTCATTCAAACTCAAGAAGTAAAAGGAGGAACTTCACGCGTTCGGAGATCTGCTCTCAGTCGCGCTGTGGCGCACCGCCACCCCCCCCGCAGGTGTCGGATGGTCAAATATTTTTAATGTTAGTGTAAACAACTGTGTTATAGTTTCACTTATTCAGAAGAGCTGTGGCGCACCGCTACCCCCCACCCCCCGCAAGTGTCGGATGGTCAAATATTTTTAATTTTAGTGTACTGTGTTACATTATAGTTTCACTTATTCAGAAGAGCGCACCGCTACCCCCCACCCCCCCGCAAGTGTCGGATGTGTTTTTGAACAGAAGCATTTTAAAATGTCTCGAAACTACAGTTAACTTCATATTAATATTGTAGTGCATATGTTGTGTCTCCCGTGGGTCGTACAGTATCAGAAATCAAGAATAAATGGTTTGATCTGAAAATGGCTTCAAACAAACGTCTCGCCGCAGCACGGACAGGAGGTGGTCAAGGAATAGTCTGCGAGATGGATGGACAATAAATGCCACGCTGCAAGACGCGTGCCAACATGTTTTGCAGCACAAATGAGTCATGCGCGCTCCTCCATCGCGCAACCACATTCTGCAGGTTATATTTCGAATCAGATATAATAATCTATTGCTCCGATGGTGTTTGGCACAGCAGTCCAGCAATAGCATGAAAATCAGTCTTAATTCGTACTTGTTCTGCGGCGGTGTATGGGAATTTTATGTACCTGGGTGTTAATATGAGGAGGGCTTTGATGACCAAGGGGAGCGCACGACTCACTGAAGCCTGCGCGACACACCAGACAAATTAAACTTAAAATTATAATTCTAATTCAAACAGAATAACCTATTGTCAAGAATAATTATGGTGCGTGATTTTTTTAAACCCAAAATATTTTCTAAATAACGAAATATGAAGTTATTAGTGAAGGAAATCCATCTGGATAACAGCAGACCGACTGCTCGTAAATTATACGACAGGTCTGGACCACACGTAAATTTTGTTCGTATCTGAAAAAAATCCTAGGATACGAAAACATTGTTGAATGCCACAAGTGATCCTAAATCACTCGTCCGCACAGTTTAAGAACAAATCTGTGCGTACGAACGGTTCGTGAATGAGGGCCAATCTATCTATCATTTTTTTGGATGTGTTTATTAATTTCGTTTTTTTATTTGATATATTTTTGATAATTTGATTGTATTTATAGAGTGAAGATATTGGCAAATGATCGCTCATATCTGTGACAAGAATGCCACCCATCACATCCCCACCAGTCACATTAGTGAACATATTATCAAGTAACGTAGCACTGCGGGTAGTAATTCTTGTGGGCTTGGATATTAAAATATATAAATTTAAACTGTGCATTGAATTTATGAATGTGCTGATGTTATTAGCATCCGTTGTATTACCTAAATCAATATTGAAATCCCCACAAAAAAATACTTTTTTGTTGAAGAACTTTACTAACTCTTGGGTTTGTGTTTGTGTGTGAGTGTGTGTGAGAACTCACCTTGCAGTTGCTGAGTGCTGGAGGTGGAGTTCTTGGATAACCAGCTGCTGCCAATCCGGTTAACGAGTCCAGCTGCTATTTAAGCCTTGGAGGAGGTTCAGTCTTCACTGAATCATTCAGTCACCTTGGGTACTGTGAGACAGCCATTTTAATGTTTTCCTTCGTGAACTTATGTTTAATCAGCTTATGTCTCCCTGTGTTTTCAAGACAAATCTGTGACTCACCTCTGGAACCCAAACCGGACAAGCTGCCTCCAAACTGGACTCCTTCTCTGAGAAAACTCTGTACTCCAGCCTGACACTCCTCCACCAGCTGCCACCTGCAAGACACTACTTGGGACTCTTGGATAAATACAAGGAATAACTCACCTGATGGACACTCACCTCCTCCCTCTGGTCTGCCTCCTCCAAGTTCCTTCTGTAAGAGAGAGACTTAATCAAACACTAAAACTACAATATTCCCCAACATCATCATTAATATTTTCCCCCTTTCCTTCCAGGAACCCTGACTTCCTTTACCCCAGCACTGTAAATAAACTCACTTAACTGATTACCTGTGTCTGTGATCCTTCTCAGCCTTGGTCTGAATTTGAGTACGTTTTCAGTAATTATTTACCACACTAACGGCTCCATGATTTTGTCAGTAAATGTATCCATCTTTGAGCTTGGTGATCTATATGCACAACTAACAATTATGTTTTTGTCATTTTTACTAATTATTTCAATTGTTACCATTTCCAGTATGTTATCAACAATAGTTGACATTTCACTGATCAATTTACATTTTATTCCATTCTTAACAAATAGAGCAACTCCACCACCCCTTCCGTATAGTCTTTGTGTTATATAGATTATATCCATCAATATTAATATTTGCATTAATGTGATCTTATTTTTATGGCATTTTAACTCTCAAGCGTGAGACTGGTATGTTTTTTATATGCTTTTTTTTCTTTTAGCATTTTATTAACTTGGCTTTGTGTTTTTGTACAGCACTTTGGCTAACCCTGTGGTTTTTAAAATGTGCTATAGAAATAAAGTTGATATGATGGAGCCATGTTTCAGATATTGCTATTAAAATGTTTTGTTAAATTGTTTTAAAGTCAAAGTCAACTTTATTGTCAGAACTGCAATATGTACAGGACATACACAGGACCGAAATTGCGTTTCTCTCAGTCCCTCGGTGCAACAGTAACCATCTAAACACTAAAACATTTAATAAACATAAGCATAAAATAGTAAAAGTGTAACACTGTCCTGAGTTTTTCATAATAGTATAAAAGTATGAAAATTTACACCAACACTGAAACACCAAACACCCCTAAAACACCAAACACCCAATGAACATAAGCATAAAATGAAATAATAAAAGTGTAATACTGTCCTGAGTTTTTGCATAGTAGTATAAAAAGTATATCTATAAAATAAACTGAAGGTTCTAGCATTGACATTTGCAAAGAGTGGCACAGCAGCATATAAGTTAATGTACACAGTATATGTATGAGGTATTTGATGTTGGTATATAGGCAAAGTGGCATATGCAGTGAGGCACATAAGGCACATTTGGCATCCTTAGATAAGGCTAGTCAGAGAATACTGTATATGTATCAGCAGTAGTGTAGATAAAAGTAGTGTAAATGTAAACAGTAGTAATAAATGTAAAGCAGTAGTAATAAATGTAAACCGTATTAATAAATGTATTAATAAATGTAAACAGTGAATGTAAACAGTATGACTATAGGCAGTAATGTAATACAAACATTAGTGCAAATATGAGAAGTAGTGCAAACTGAATGAGCACATGACCGAGAGTTTAGTGAATAACCCGTTTGATGACACAGAGTCCAGTGTTAAAAACTTTGTGTTGAGTGGTAATGTGTGAGAAAGTTTTTTGTGTTAAGGCAGTTCAAATGGGAGGGGAGGCAGAGCAGGCAGAGTGTTTAGCATCCTGACTGCCTGATGAACAGAGCTGTCTCTCAGTCTGCTGGTTCGAGCCTGGAGACTCCTCAGTCTCCTCCCTGATGGCAGCAGTCTAAAGCGGCTGTGTAGTGGGTGTGTGGGATCACCTGCCATGCAGTGGGCTTTCCGAGTGAGGCGTTTGCTGTGTAAGTCCTGCAGTGAGGGCAAGGAGGTGCCGACGATCTTCTCAGCTGCTCTCACGATGCGCTGGAGGCTCTTGCGGCAGGATGCAGTACATGCACCAAACCACACAGTGATGCAGCTGGTCAGGACACTTTCTATGGCACCTCTGTAGAAGGTGCACATGATGGAGGTTGAAGCTCCAGCCCTTTTCAGCTTGCGGAGAAAGTAGAGGCGCTGGTGAGCCTTCTTCGCCAGTGCTGCAGTGTTCCTGCTCCAGGACAGGTCCTTTGAGACGTGCACTCCCAGGAACTTGGTGCTGTCCACTCTCTCCACTGCGGTGCTGTTGATGGTCAGAGGGGCATGTTGTGCATCCCTCTTCCTGAAGTCCACGACAATCTCCTTTGTCTTCTCCACGTTGAGAGTTTATGTTTATGTTTATTAAATTTGTTCATTTTTTTTACAAAAGAAACAATACAAGGCAATCTCATAATGATAGTGTACAAAAGAGTGAGATTGTTGTGTCCGCACCACAAGGTCAAGCGGCTCACCTCGTTCCTGTAGTCCGTCTCATCGTTGTTGCTGATGAGACCCACTGTTGTGTCGTACGCAAACTTGATGAAGTGGTTGGAGCTGTAGGATGGTGTGCAGTCGTAAGTATTTTAGATATATTTGCGTTTATACTTCTGTTTATATGAATAATAGATCATCATTGGTTATAGTAACATCATTAAACTCTTCTTCACGGTAGTATCTACATTCCTTTATATCAAATGACAGCCCCAATATTATATATCTTAGAGTCTGAATCCTCATGTTATATTAGATGGGATTTTCCATCAATTTTGACATGTTAGCAAGTTGAAGATACAATGAAATCTGAAGTCTTTCCAGATCCTTCAAGTCTTATTAATCCAGTGACCCTTCACGTATTTTGACCCAAATATTTCCATTTCTTGTCCAGGTGGAAATTATTTTATTGTTTTTTTAGCAACCTAGCCTCACGTGCAATGTTACCAATTTTCTTTGTTAAATGTTCATTTATGTACATCCCAGCAGCTGCATGTTTGTGTACTAATGTACATACAGTGGTGCTTTAGAAGTTTGTGAACCCCTTAGAATTTCCTATATTTCTCCATAAACATGACCTATATTTCTGCATAAACCTGACCTAAAACATCATCAGATTTTCACACAAGTCCTAAAAGTGGATAAAGGAAACCCAGTTAAACAAATGCTTTGTCAATTACTGTATTTATTGAGGAAAATGATCCAATATTACATATTTGTGAGTGGAAAAAGTATGTGA
>JBBPBX010095095.1:0-13261 GCA_038048925.1 Garcialebias charrua
TTTCCAACACTGACCGTTTTGGGTGGAGCATGTGGGCGTGGCGATGTGGCGAATCAGACGTAACGCCGTCACAATACGTTTGGCCTTTTGGGAGCTTTATCATATCCCAAAACTCACCAAATTTGGCAGACTCGTCAGGACTGGTGAAAAATTACATATTTTGGGGGCGTGGCCAAAATTGCAACAGAAACGGCTCAAGAGCGCCACCTAGAATATTTCAAACTACCCTCCGCATTGGCCTTAGTTTCACGTAGGATCATGAAATTTGGTACACCTCCCCGATTCACCAAGGCGCACAGAAAACCCTCTGGCACCAACGTTGTACGATGAAAGGAAAGGCGAACTTTTCGGCCATTTTTATCCCATTGAAAATGAATGGCGCTAAAATGAAATGGCATTTTGGGGGCTTTGTCATATCCCAAAACTCACCAAAATTGGCAGACTCATCAGGACTGGTGAACGATTACATATTTTGGGGGCGTGGCCAAAATTTCAAAAGAAACGGCTCAAGAGCGCCACCTAGAAAATTTCAAACTACCCTCCGCATTGGCCTTAGTTTCACGTAGGATCATGAAATTTGGTACACTTGTCCAATTCACCAAGACGCACAGAAAACCCTCTGGCGTCAACGTTGTACGATAAATGGGAAGGCGGCCATTTTGGAATGTGGACCAAATTGGGTGCACGCATTGGGTGCCGAACGGGCACGGGAAAGGCACGAGAGTGTTTCAGGGTGGACCAGCTCGACTTCCCGCGGTCGTCGCGAGAAGGGCGGAGCGGCGCTAAGGCATTCACACGTGCATTTTCGTAGGAAATGCGGTTTTTCTAGTTGTGTGAATGCCAACAAGGCATTCACACTATAGAGATTGTGTTTATATTTGTGTGAATGCCAACAAGGCATTCACACTATAGAGATTGTGTTTATATTTATTATTATTATCTACAGTTTATAGATGTTACTATCTTCATTCCGTACGTTTTTTGGCATGTAACTACTCGCACAGTTTTGGTGCGATTTCAACAATTCATATATCAAAATGTTCAGCTCATTTAGGACAATCCGGCTATGACTTTTGGTAATGCTGCAACTTTAGCTTTTTGAGATATTCAGCCTTTTCGGCCATCTTTTTCCCATTGAAAATGAATGGAGCTAAAATGAAATGGCCGTTTGGGGGCTTTATCATATCCTAAATCTCACCAAATTTGGCAGACTCATCACTCAGACATGGGGGAGTAAAAAATGATCAAAACCTCATGTTTTCATATATGATGAAGGGGCGTGGCCTGGCCTCAAAGTTAGGTATCTCGCCATGAAAAACGAAACACTAATAGCACCTACACGAAAACTGTCTAATACATCAAACCTTCAGTGATTGACCCACAACCAGTCCCCTGCAATACTGAATGGTCAAATCATGACATTAATTAAGCCACGCCCCCTCACAACAGGAAGTGTACAGTTGTACATTGAACGTCCCGATCGGACACCTGTTACCTAATCAGCGTGACGGTCTGTCCAGTGACCGAAGACATGTTGCTGTAACAAGCTTTCCAACACTGGTTGTTTTGGGTGGAGCATGTGGGCGTGGCGATGTGGCGAATCAGACGTAACGCCGTCACAATACGTTTGGCCTTTTGGGAGCTTTATCATATCCCAAAACTCACCAAATTTGGCAGACTCGTCAGGACTGGTGAAAAATTACATATTTTGGGGGCGTGGCCAAAATTGCAACAGAAACGGCTCAAGAGCGCCACCTAGAATATTTCAAACTACCCTCCGCATTGGCCTTAGTTTCACGTAGGATCATGAAATTTGGTACACCTCCCCGATTCACCAAGGCGCACAGAAAACCCTCTGGCACCAACGTTGTACGATGAAAGGAAAGGCGACATTTTCGGCCATTTTTATCCCATTTACCATTTACCATTGAAAATGAATGGAGCTAAAATGAAATAGCATTTTGGGGGCTTTTTCATATCCCAAAACTCACCAAAATTGGCAGACTCATCAGGACTGGTGAACGATTACATATTTTGGGGGAGTGGCCAAAATTGCAACAGAAACGGCTCAAGAGCGCCACCTAGAAAATTTCAAACTACCCTTCGCATTGGCCTTAGTTTCACGTAGGATCATGAAATTTGGTACGCTTGTCCAATTCACAAAGACGCACAGAAAACCCTCTGGCATCAACGGTGTACGATAAATGGGAAGGCGGCCATTTTGGAATGTGGACCAAATCGGGTGCACGCATTGGGTGCCGAACGGGTACGGGAAAGGCACGAGAGTGTTTCGGGGTGGACCAGCTAGACTTCCCGCGGTCGTCGCGAGAAGGGCGGAGCGGCGCTAAGGCATTCACACGTGCATTTTCGTAGGAAATGCGGTTTTTCTAGTTATTATTATTATTCTTATATGTTACTATCTTCCGTCCGTACGTTTTTTGGCGTCCTACTCCTCCTACAGTTTTCGTGCCATTTCAACATGTCATATATCAAAATGTTCAGCTCGTTCAGGACAATCCAGCGATGACTTTTGGTAATGGTGCAACTTTAGCTTTTTGAGATATTTAGCCTTTTCGGCCATTTTTTTCCCATTGAAAATGAATGGAGCTAAAATGAAATGGCATTTTGGGGGCTTTATCGTATCCTAAAACTCACCAAATTTGGCAGACTCATCATTCAGACATGGGGGAGTAAAGATTTATCAAAACCTCGCATTTTCATATATGCTGAAGGGGCGTGGCCAGGCCTCAAAGTTAGGTATCTCGCCATGAAAAACGAAACACTAATAGCACCTACAAGAAAACTGTCTAATACATCAAACCTTCAGTGATTGACCCACAACCGGTCCCCTACAATACTGAATGGTCAAATCATGACATTAATTAAGCCACGCCCCCTCACAACAGGAAGTGTACAGTTGTACATTGAAGGTCCCGATCGGACACCTGTTACCTAATCAGCGGGACGGTCTGTCCAGTGACCGAAGACATGTTGCTGTAACAAGCTTTCCAACACTGACCGTTTTGGGTGGAGCATGTGGGCGTGGCGACGTGGCGAATCAGACGTAACGCCGTCACAAACGAAACACTAATAGCACCTACACGAAAACTGTCTAATACATCAAACCTTCAGTGATTGACCCACATCCGGTCCCCTGCAATACTGAATGGTCAAATCATGACATTAATTAAGCCACGCCCCCTCACAACAGGAAGTGTACAGTTGTACATTGAAGGTCCCGATCGGACACCTGTTACCTAATCAGCATGACGGTCTTTCCAGTGACCAAAGACATGTTGATGTAACAAGCTTTCCAACACTGACCGTTTTGGGTGGAGCATGTGGGCGTGGCGATGTGGCGAATCAGACGTAACGCCGTCACAATACGTTTGGCCTTTTGGGAGCTTTATCATATCCCAAAACTCACCAAATTTGGCAGACTCGTCAGGACTGGTGAAAAATTACATATTTTGGGGGCGTGGCCAAAATTGCAACAGAAACGGCTCAAGAGCGCCACCTAGAATATTTCAAACTACCCTCCGCATTGGCCTTAGTTTCACGTAGGATCATGAAATTTGGTACACTTGTCCAATTCACCAAGACGCACAGAAAACCCTCTGGCGTCAACGTTGTACGATAAATGGGAAGGCGGCCATTTTGGAATGTGGACCAAATTGAGTGCACGCACTAGGTGCCGAACGGGTACGGGAAAGGCACGAGAGTGTTTCGGGGTGGACCAGCTCGACTTCCCGCGGTCGCCGCGAGAAGGGCGGAGCGGCGCTAAGGCATTCACACGTGCATTTTCGTAGGAAATGCGGTTTTTCTAGTTATAGTTACTATCTTCATTCCGTACGTTTTTTGGCATGTAACTACTCGCACAGTTTTGGTGCCATTTCAACAATTCATATATCAAAATGTCCAGCTCGCTCAGGACAATCCGGCTATGACTTTTGGTAATGCTGCAACTTTAGCTTTTTGAATTATTTAGCCTTTTCGGCCATTTTTTTCCCATTGAAAATGAATGGAGCTAAAATGAAATGGCCGTTTGGGGGCTTTATCATATCCTAAATCTCACCAAATTTGGCAGACTCATCACTCAGACATGGGGGAGTAAAAAATGAACAAAATCTCACGTTTTCATATATGCTGAAGGGGCGTGGCCTGGCCTCAAAGTTAGGTATCTCGCCATGGAAAACGAAACACTAATAGCACCTACACGAAAACGGTCTAATACATCAAATCTTCAGTGATTGACCCACAACCGGTCCCCTACAATACTGAATGGTCAAATCATGACATTAATTAAGCCACGCCCCCTCACAACAGGAAGTGTACAGTTATACATTGAACGTCCCGATCGGACACCTGTTACCTAATCAGCGGGACGGTCTGTCCAGTGACCGAAGACATGTTGCTGTAACAAGCTTTCCAACACTGACCGTTTTGGGTGGAGCATGTGGGCGTGGCAATGTGGCGAATCAGCCGTCACGCCGTCACAAACGAAACACTAATAGCACCTACACGAAAACAGTCTAATACATCAAACCTTCAGTGATTGACCCACATCTGGTCCCCTGCAATACTGAATGGTCAAATCATGACATTAATTAAGCCACGCCCCCTCACAACAGGAAGTATTTTTTCCCATTGAAAATGAATGGAGCTAAAATGAAAGTGCCTGTTGGGGGCTTTATCATATCCTAAATCTCACCAAATTTGGCAGACTCATCACTTAGACATGGGGGAGTAAAAAATGATCAAAACCTCGCGTTTTCATATATGCTGAAGGGGCGTGGCCTGGCCTCAAAGTTAGGCATCTCGCCATGAAAAACGAAACACTAATAGCACCTACACGAAAACCATCTAATACATCAAACCTTCAGTGATTGACCCACAACCACTGCCCTGCAATACTGAATGGTCAAATCATGACATTAATTAAGCCACGCCCCCTCACAACAGGAAGTGTACAGTTATACATTGAACGTCCCGATCGGACACCTGTTACCTAATCAGCGGGACGGTCTGTCCAGTGACCGAAGACATGTTGCTGTAACAAGCTTTCCAACACTGACCGTTTTGGGTGGAGCATGTGGGCGTGGCGATGTGGCGAATCAGCCGTCACGCCGTCACAAACGAAACACTAATAGCACCTACACGAAAACAGTCTAATACATCAAACCTTCAGTGATTGACCCACATCCGGTCCCCTGCAATACTGAATGGTCAAATCATGACAATAATTAAGCCACGCCCCCTCACAACAGGAAGTGTACAGTTTTACATTGAATGTCCCGATCAGACACCTGTTACCTAATCAGCGTGACGGTCCGTCCAATGACCGAAGACATGTTGCTGTAACAAGCTTTCCAACACTGACCGTTTTGGGTGGAGCATGTGGGCGTGGCGATGTGGCGAATCAGACGTAACGCCGTCACAATACGTTTGGCATTTTGGGGGCTTTATCATATCCCAAAACTCACCAAATTTGGCAGACTCGTCAGGACTGGTGACAAATTACATATTTTGGGGGCGTGGCCAAAATTGCAACAGAAACGGCTCAAGAGCGCCACCTAGAAAATTTCAAACTACCCTCCGCATTGGCCTTAGTTTCACGTAGGATCATGAAATTTGGTACACTTGTCCAATTCACCAAGACGCACAGAAAACCCTCTGGCGTCAACGTTGTACGATAAATGGGAAGGCGGCCATTTTGGAATGTGGACCAATCGAGTGCACGCACTAGGTGCCGAACTGGTACGGGAAAGGCACGAGAGCGTTTCGGGGTGGACCAGCTCGACTTCCCGCGGTCGCCGCGAGAAGGGCGGAGCGGCGCTAAGGCATTCACACGTGCATTTTCGCAGGAAATGCGGTTTTTCTAGTTATTATTATTATCTACAGTTTATAGATGTTACTATCTTCACTCCGTACGTTTTTTGGCATGTAACTACTCGCACAGTTTTGGTGCGATTTCAACAATTCATATATCAAAATGTTCAGCTCATTTAGGACAATCCGGCTATGACTTTTGGTAATGCTGCAACTTTAGCTTTTTGAGATATTCAGCCTTTTCGGCCATCTTTTTCCCATTGAAAATGAATGGAGCTAAAATGAAATGGCCGTTTGGGGGCTTTATTATATCCTAAATCTCACCAAATTTGGCAGACTCATCACTCAGACATGCAGGAGTAACAAATGATCAAAACCTCATGTTTTCATATATGATGAAGGGGCGTGGCCTGGCCTCAAAGTTAGGTATCTCGCCATGAAAAACGAAACACTAATAGCACCTACACGAAAACTGTCTAATACATCAAACCTTCAGTGATTGACCCACAACCAGTCCCCTGCAATACTGAATGGTCAAATCATGACATTAATTAAGCCACGCCCCCTCACAACAGGAAGTGTACAGTTGTACATTGAACGTCCCGATCGGACACCTGTTACCTAATCAGCGTGACGGTCTGTCCAGTGACCAAAGACATGTTACTGTAACAAGCTTTCCAACACTGACCGTTTTGGGTGGAGCATGTGGGCGTGGCAATATGGCGAATCAGACGTAACGCCATCACAAACGAAACACTAATAGCACCTACACGAAAACTGTCTAATACATCAAACCTTCAATGATTGACCCACATCCGGTCCCCTGCAAAACTGAATGGTCAAATCATGATATTAATTAAGCCACGCCCCCTCACAACAGGAAGTGTACAGTTGTACATTGAACGTCCCGATCGGACACCTGTTACCTAATCAGCGTGACGGTCCGTCCAGTGACCGAAGACATGTTGCTGTAACAAGCTTTACAACACTGACCGTTTTGGGTGGAGCATGTGGGCGTGGCGACGTGGCGAATCAGACGTAACGCCGTCACAATACGTTTGGCGTTTTGGGGGCTTTATCATATCCCAAAACTCACCAAATTTGGCAGAGTCATCGGGACTGGTGAAAAATTACATATTTTGGGGGCGTGGCCAAAATTGCAAAAGAAACAGCTCAAGAGCGCCACCTAGAATATTTCAAACTGCCCTCCGCATTGGCCTTAGTTTCACGTAGGATCATGAAATTTGGTACACTTGTCCAATTCACCAAGACGCACAGAAAACTCTCTGGCATCAACGTTGTACGATAAATAGGAAGGCGGCCATTTTGGAACGTGGACCAAATTGGGTGCACACGTTGGGTGCCGAACGGGTACTGGAAAGGCACGAGAGCGTTTCGGGGTGGACCAGCTCGACTTCCCGCGGTCGCCGCGAGAAGGGCGGAGCGGCGCTAAGGCATTCACACGTGCATTTTCGCAGGAAATGCGGTTTTTCTAGTTGTGTGAATGCCAACAAGGCATTCACACTATAGAGATTGTGTTTATATTTATTATTATCTACAGTTTATAGATGTTACTATCTTCATTCCGTACGTTTTTTGGCATGTAACTACTCGCACAGTTTTGGTGCGATTTCAACAATTCATATATCAAAATGTTCAGCTCATTTAGGACAATCCGGCTATGACTTTTGGTAATGCTGCAACTTTAGCTTTTTGAGATATTCAGCCTTTTCGGCCATCTTTTTCCCATTGAAAATGAATGGAGCTAAAATGAAATGGCCGTTTGGGAGCTTTATCATATCCTAAATCTTACCAAATTTGGCAGACTCATCACTCAGACATGGGGGAGTAAAAAATGATCAAAACCTCATGTTTTCATATATGATGAAGGGGCGTGGCCTGGCCTCAAAGTTAGGTATCTCGCCATGAAAAACGAAACACTAATAGCACCTACACGAAAACTGTCTAATACATCAAACCTTCAGTGATTGACCCACAACCAGTCCCCTGCAATACTGAATGGTCAAATCATGACATTAATTAAGCCACGCCCCCTCACAACAGGAAGTGTACAGTTATACATTGAACGTCCCGATCGGACACCTGTTACCTAATCAGCGGGACGGTCTGTCCAGTGACCAAAGACATGTTGCTGTAACAAGCTTTCCAACACTGACCGTTTTGGGTGGAGCATGTGGGCGTGGCGATGTGGCGAATCAGCCGTCACGCCGTCACAAACGAAACACTAATAGCACCTACACGAAAACAGTCTAATACATCAAACCTTCAGTGATTGACCCACATCCGGTCCCCTGCAATACTGAATGGTCAAATCATGACAATAATTAAGCCACGCCCCCTCACAACAGGAAGTGTACAGTTGTACATTGAACATCCCGATCGGACACCTGTTACCTAATCAGCGTGACGGTCTGTCCAGTGACCGAAGACATGTTGCTGTAACAAGCTTTCCACGACTGGTTGTTTTGGGTGGAGCATGTGGGCGTGGCGATGTGGCGAATCAGACGTAACGCCGTCACAATACGTTTGGCCTTTTGGGAGCTTTATCATATCCCAAAACTCACCAAATTTGGCAGACTCGTCAGGACTGGTGAAAAATTACATATTTTGGGGGCGTGGCCAAAATTGCAACAGAAAGGGCTCAAGAGCGCCACCTAGAATATTTCAAACTACCCTCCGCATTGGCCTTAGTTTCACGTAGGATCATGAAATTTGGTACACCTCCCCGATTCACCAAGGCGCACAGAAAACCCTCTGGCACCAACGTTGTACGATGAAAGGAAAGGCGACCTTTTCGGCCATTTTTATCCCATTGAAAATGAATGGAGCTAAAATGAAATAGCATTTTGGGGGCTTTTTCATATCCCAAAACTCACCAAAATTGGCAGACTCATCAGGACTGGTGAACGATTACATATTTTGGGGGCGTGGCCAAAATTTCAAAAGAAACGGCTCAAGAGCGCCACCTAGAATATTTCAAACTACCCTCCGCATTGGCCTTAGTTTCACGTAGGATCATGAAATTTGGTACACTTGTCCAATTCACCAAGACGCACAGAAAACCCTCTGGCGTCAACGTTGTACGATAAATGGGAAGGCGGCCATTTTGGAATGTGGACCAAATTGGGTGCGTGCATTGGGTGCCGAACGGGTACGGGAAAGGCACGAGAGTGTTTCAGGGTGGACCAGCTGGACTTCCCGCGGTCGCCACGAGAAAGGCGGAGCGGCGCTAAGGCATTCACACGTGCATTTTCGTAGGAAATGCGGTTTTTCTAGTTGTGTGAATGCCAACAAGGCATTCACACTATAGAGATTGTGTTTATATTTGTGTGAATGCCAACAAGGCATTCACACTATAGAGATTGTGTTTATATTTATTATTGTGTGAATGCCAACAAGGCATTCACACTATAGAGATTGTGTTTATATTTATTATTATTATACTTTATAGATGTTACTATCTTCCATCCGTACGTTTTTTGGCGTCCTACTCCTCCTAGAGTATTTGTGCCATTTCAACGATTCATATATCAAAATGTTCAGCTCGCTCAGGACAATCCAGCTATGACTTTTGGTAATGCTGCAACTTTAGCTTTTTGAGATATCTAGCCTTTTCGGCCATTTTTTTCCCATTGAAAATGAATGGAGCTAAAATGAAATGGCATTTTGGGGGCTTTATCATATCCTAAATCTCACCAAATTTGGTAGACTCATCATTTAGACATGGGGGAGTAATAAATGATCAACACCTCGCGTTTTCATATATGCTGAAGGGGCGTGGCCTGGCCTCAAGGTTAGGCATCTCGCCATGAAAAACGAAACACTAATAGCACCTACACGAAAACCGTCTAATACATCAAACCTTCAGTGATTGACCCACAACCGGTCCCCTACAATACTGAATGGTCAAATCATGACATTAATTAAGCCACGCCCCCTCACAACAGGAAGTGTACAGTTATACATTGAACGTCCCGATCGGACACCTGTTACCTAATCAGCGGGACGGTCTGTCCAGTGACCGAAGACATGTTGCTGTAACAAGCTTTCCAACACTGACCGTTTTGGGTGGAGCATGTGGGCGTGGCGATGTGGCGAATCAGCCGTCACGCCGTCACAAACGAAACACTAATAGCACCTACACGAAAACAGTCTAATACATCAAACCTTCAGTGATTGACCCACATCCGGTCCCCTGCAATACTGAATGGTCAAATCATGACAATAATTAAGCCACGCCCCCTCACAACAGGAAGTGTACAGTTGTACATTGAACATCCCGATCGGACACCTGTTACCTAATCAGCGTGACGGTCTGTCCAGTGACCGAAGACATGTTGCTGTAACAAGCTTTCCACGACTGGTTGTTTTGGGTGGAGCATGTGGGCGTGGCGATGTGGCGAATCAGACGTAACGCCGTCACAATACGTTTGGCCTTTTGGGAGCTTTATCATATCCCAAAACTCACCAAATTTGGCAGACTCGTCAGGACTGGTGAAAAATTACATATTTTGGGGGCGTGGCCAAAATTGCAACAGAAACGGCTCAAGAGCGCCACCTAGAATATTTCAAACTACCCTCCGCATTGGCCTTAGTTTCACGTAGGATCATGAAATTTGGTACACTTGTCCAATTCACAAAGACGTACAGAAAACCCTCTGGCATCAACATTGTACGATAAATGGGAAGGCGGCCATTTTGGAATGTGGACCAAATTGGGTGCATACATTGGGTGCCGAACGGGTACGGGAAAAGCACGAGAGTGTTTCAGGGTGGACTAGCTCGACTTCCCGCGGTCGCCACGAGAAGGGCGGAGCGGCGCTAAGGCATTCACACGTGCATTTTCGTAGGAAATGCAAATTTTCTAGTTATTATTATTATTCTTATATGTTACTATCTTCCGTCCGTACGTTTTTTGGCGTCCTACTCCTCCTACAGTTTTCGTGCCATTTCAACATATCATATATCAAAATGTTCAGCTCGTTCAGGACAATTCAGCTATGACTTTTGGTACTGCTGCAACTTTCGCTTTTTGAAATATTAAGCCTTTTCGGCCATTTTTTTCCCATTGAAAATGAATGGAGCTAAAATGAAATGGCCTTTTGGGGGCTTTATCATATCCTAAATCTCCCCAAATTTGGCAGACTCATCAATCAGACATGGGGCAGTAATAAATGATCAACACCTCGCGTTTTCATATATGCTGAAGGGGCGTGGCCTGGCCTCAAAGTTAGGCATCTCGCCATGAAAAACGAAACACTAATAGCACCTACACAAAAACTGTCTAATACATCAAACCTTCAGTGATTGACCCACAACCAGTCCCCTGCAATACTGAATGGTCAAATCATGACATTAATTAAGCCACGCCCCCTCACAACAGGAAGTGTACAGTTGTACATTGAACGTCCCGATCGGACACCTGTTACCTAATCAGCGTGACGGTGTGTCCAGTGACCGAAGACATGTTGGTGTAACAAGCTTTCCAACACTGACCGTTTTGGGTGGAGCATGTGGGCGTGGTTATGTGGCGAATCAGACGTAACGCCGTCACAATACGTTTGGCCTTTTGGGAGCTTTATCATATCCCAAAACTCACCAAATTTGGCAGACTCGTCAGGACTGGTGAAAAATTACATATTTTGGGGGCGTGGCCAAAATTGCAACAGAAACGGCTCAAGAGCGCCACCTAGAATATTTCAAACTACCCTCCGCATTGGCCTTAGTTTCACGTAGGATCATGAAATTTTGTACACTTCCCCGATTCACCAAGACACACAGAAAACCCTCTGGCACCAACGTTGTACGATGAAAGGAAAGGCGACCTTTTCGGCCATTTTTATCCCATTGAAAATGAATGGCGCTAAAATGAAATGGCATTTTGGGGGCTTTGTCATATCCCAAAACTCACCAAAATTGGCAGACTCGTCAGGACTGGTGAACGATTACATATTTTGGGGACGTGGCCAAAATTTCAAAAGAAACGGCTCAAGAGCGCCACCTAGAAAATTTCAAACTACCCTCCGCATTGGCCTTAGTTTCACGTAGGATCATGAAATTTGGTACACTTGTCCAATTCACCAAGACGCACAGAAAACCCTCTGGCGTCAACGTTGTACGATAAATGGGAAGGCGGCCATTTTGGAATGTGGACCAAATTGGGTGCACGCATTGGGTGCCGAACGGGTACGGGAAAGGCACGAGAGTGTTTCAGGGTGGACCAGCTCGACTTCCCGCGGTCGCCGCGAGAAGGGCGGAGCGGCGCTAAGGCATTCACACGTGCATTTTCGCAGGAAATGCGGTTTTTCTAGTTGTGTGAATGCCAACAAGGCATTCACACTATAGAGATTGTGTTTATATTTATTATTATTCTTTATAGATGTTACTATCTTCCATCCGTACGTTTTTTGGCGTCCTACTCCTCCTAGAGTATTTGTGCCATTTCAACGATTCATATATCAAAATGTTCAGCTCGCTCAGGACAATCCAGCTATGACTTTTGGTAATGCTGCAACTTTCGCTTTTTGAAATATTAAGCCTTTTCGGCCATTTTTTTTCCATTGAAAATGAATGGGGCTAAAATGAAAAGGCCTTTTGGAGGATTTATCATATCCTAAATCTCACCAAATTTGGCAGACTCATCACTCAGACATGGGGGAGTAAAAAATGATCAACATCTCGCGTTTTCATATATGGTGAAGGGGCGTGGCCTGGCCTCAAAGTTAGGTATCTCGCCGTGAAAAACGAAACACTAATAGCACCTACACGAAAACCGTCTAATACATCAAACCTTCAGTGATTGACCCACAACCGGTCCCCTACAATACTGAATGGTCAAATCATGACATTAATTAAGCCACGCCCCCTCACAACAGGAAGTGTACAGTTATACATTGAACGTCCCGATCGGACACCTGTTACCTAATCAGCGGGACGGTCTGTCCAGTGACCGAAGACATGTTGCTGTAACAAGCTTTCCAACACTGACCGTTTTGGGTGGAGCATGTGGGCGTGGCGATGTGGCGAATCAGCCGTCACGCCGTCACAAACGAAACACTAATAGCACCTACACGAAAACAGTCTAATACATCAAACCTTCAGTGATTGACCCACATCCGGTCCCCTGCAATACTGAATGGTCAAATCATGACAATAATTAAGCCACGCCCCCTCACAACAGGAAGTGTACAGTTGTACATTGAACATCCCGATCGGACACCTGTTACCTAATCAGCGTGACGGTCTGTCCAGTGACCGAAGACATGTTGCTGTAACAAGCTTTCCACGACTGGTTGTTTTGGGTGGAGCATGTGGGCGTGGCGATGTGGCGAATCAGACGTAACGCCGTCACAATACGTTTGGCCTTTTGGGAGCTTTATCATATCCCAAAACTCACCAAATTTGGCAGACT
>JBBPBX010095096.1:0-13261 GCA_038048925.1 Garcialebias charrua
AAAGTTTGCCAAATAGTGGGTAAACCTAATCAAAGGGTTCCACCGGTTCCCCTTAAACCCATCCCTGCAGTTGGTGAACCTTTCGAGCGTGTTCTGGTGGACTGTGTGGGTCCTCTGGCCAGAACAAAGGCTGGTAATCAGTTTCTCTTAACTATCATGTGTGCTGCCACTCGCTTCCCTGAAGCTATTCCATTAAGGAGAATCACAGCACCTACCATAACAAAAGCTCTTTTGAAGTTTTTTGCAACTTTTGGTCTGCCTAAAGTTATACAGACTGATCAAGGCAGTAATTTTCAGTCCAAACTTTTCCAGCAAACTTTCCAGTCTTTTGGTGTTAAACACATTACTTCTAGTCCTTATCACCCTCAGTCACAAGGCGCACTTGAGAGATGGCACCAGACTATTAAGGCCATGATGCGAAAGTATTGTCTTGAGACAGGAAAAAACTGGGATGAAGGACTTCCTTTCTTGCTGTTTGCAGCCCGAGAAGCAAAGCAGGAATCTCTTGGATTCAGCCCTGCTGAATTAGTTTTTGGACATGGTGTAAGAGGACCACTGAAGGTTCTGAAAGAACAACTCTTGTCAGCTGACTCAAAG
Organism: Garcialebias charrua; assembly: GCA_038048925.1. Classification (NCBI taxonomy): domain Eukaryota; kingdom Metazoa; phylum Chordata; class Actinopteri; order Cyprinodontiformes; family Rivulidae; genus Garcialebias; species Garcialebias charrua. The sequence goes on from JBBPBX010095096.1 coordinate 598, forward strand.
CCACAATCTAATGTGCTTGAGTTTGTCACCCAGTGTCGGGAACGTCTTTACCATGCTTGTTCGATAGCAAGAAAGTCTTTGTCTGCTGCTCAAGGGAAAATGAAAAAGCTATATGACACAAAGACTGTACAGCGGTCATTCGAACCAGGTGACAAAGTACTAATGCTGGTGCCCACACCTGGACCATCTCTTGCAGCACACTTTGCAGGCCCATACGTGGTCAAAAGAAAAGTCAATGACACAGACTACATTATTCACACCCCTGATAGGAGGCGCCAAACACGTCTGTGTCACATCAATATGTTAAAGTTGTTTCACTCCAGAGAAGATGAACGCAAGGACTCATCTTGTGAGAACTCTCCCAAAACTGCATCCATCACTCTTGTGTCTGGAGATGTCCACCCTGATGGTTTGAAAAAGTGTGATGCCACTGTGGTAAACTCTCAAACTCTGTCATTCTTGACTCTTTGGATGGATGCATGTCTGTCTATCTGTCCTTTCTTCCCAGGGATGAGATGGAGGATGTGGAAGGGCTGATCCAGCTGCACCCAGCGCTTTTTGGAGATGTGCCCTCTAGGCTGTCCTTATTTAATGTAGGATTTTATGGGGGAGGGTGTTACGGTCACTGACCTCTAAGGGCTCTCTTTTCTTGAGGGAGCCCTCTCTCTCTCTCTCCTATTGTTTTTCAGTTCTACCTGGCTGCCACAGGTGAAAAGTGTTTGAGCTCGTCAGCCACCCCATAAAGAGCTTCATGCCAAAGATGTCAGGTCCCTTTTGTCTGGGCCTTGATCTGCTGTGATCTTGTCTGTGTGGTTTGATAAAACTTAACTGATCTTGCTGTGAGCACTTTTGGTATAGTTTGTGAGTGCCTAACTAATGTTGTTGTTTTTTCTCTGTTCACAGGGGAAGCTGGTAGGGGTTCTCTGCCATTTCTGTTCCAACCTGTTTTCTCCTGTTTTGTGGATAGCTAGGGAGCTTAGCCATTGTATTTTAAGTTTACTTCTAGCTAGTTATATATTTTCTTTATAGTTAGAAGGGGGTGTTTTGTTTGTTGTTTTGGCCTTGGAGACCCTGAAGCTTAAAGCTTCCCTGTGTTTTTCTGATTGTTTTTTCTCTTTTCTACTTTGTAAAATAAACATGTTATTTTATTGACATCAACTGTTAGTTTTTTTTATGTTACACCCAGTGCCATATTTTTACCTGATTAGCCTCAGGGTGAGGTTGTAACAGTATGCCCCCACAGATTTTATAACATGGCTCAAACACTTCCTCTGTTTAAAACTTTCATTCAAATGCCCCTCTATCCCATAATCCCACCCACCAGTGTCAAAACATAGAATGGCTTTCTATCTATTGACTGGGCTCCTGCTGCTGCTGTAAAACAAAGTCAAAGGATTATTGGTCTGATGTGTCTTCTTACTTTTTATTTACTGATATGAACCTTGGTAAACTCACCTGGAATTCGATGTCTCAGCGACTTCAGGGCTTCCTTTGCCTGCCTGGTCAGCAGTGAAATGTTCACTGGGTGCACCTCTGGTGAAAAGGTTTGACTGTCTGAGTTTCCTGTTGTTGAACTAGATGTTGACTGCTTTGATGATGACAAGCTCCTCAGTGACTGACCCATGGTTACCAGCTCTGGCAGGGACTGGTTATTTGATGCTGGGCTGTGTGATATCTGGTGCAAGGTCACTGAGTTGGTTACTGACTGGTCATCTGGTATTAAAGTAGCTGGTGACTGGTTAGAAGACGTAGTGGTGAGTGAAGATAGACTTGATCTTTTTGAGGTAGTTGTTGGTTGGCTTATTGATGTTTGGCTGGAGAACAGTTGGTCTGGATTCGTAGGTTTTTCTATTAAATGTCCATACAAGAACTTGGCTGGTTTTTTACTGACTGGAGACTGATGAACAGGTTCTGTGGTTCTTGAGGATTGTCCAGATTTTTTTGGGCTTGAAGATTGGCTAGGTGTTGCCTTTTTTGGTCCTAATTGTTTGACTGTTCCTTTGATAGGAGGTGTTTGGTTAGCTTTTTGGAAACTACCTGGTGTTTTTTTGACCGACTCTGCACTCTTTTTTGATGGGCTATGGAGTTTTGGTTTATTTCCAGGTTGAATTGATACCATTGTGTTGGACTGGCTGACTGGTTTAGAAGTTGTTGATGCCAAGTTATTTTGAAATTGTTTAGAATCTTTGGTCCTGCTTGTTTCTTGCAATGAAAACATACTTCTTGATAATTGGTAAATTATCACGGAGGTTGGAAATTGGATATATTGCGGTCTAATGGAAAAAGGTTGGCTGGTTTGCAATAAATTACCTGGCAACTTGCTGGTTGATGTGACTTGTGTTGATGTGACTGGTGTCTCTGTGGTGGTTGGTGCCGTGTTGTCAGATGTAGTTTGTGTTTTGATTACCACTTCTTGGTTAGCTGAAGTAATAGCAGTTGATGATTGTCTTGATGCTTCTGTGGTAGTTGCTGATTTGCTGAGTTGTGGCGTTCTGCCTGGTGACTGCTTGGTTGATCCTGTAGTAATTGTAGTAAATGTTTTCTTGTTTGGGACTTGACTTGGTGGTGCTGTGTTGTTCGATGTTTGGTTAGCTGCTATTTTACTCTGTGGTACTTGGCTACTTTCTGTGATGCTATATCTTTGGCTAGTTGATGCAACAGTTGTTTGGCTGGAAATCACTTGGGTACTTGACAACAGGATACTTGTTTGGGTTGCTTTATCTGGTGGTAGATTGGTTGACTCTGTGGTGGTTAATGATGTTCTTTTATTTGGTAGTTGGCTTGGTGGTGTTACATCACCAGGTGTTTGACTAGCTGTTTGTTTTCTGTGTGGTACTTGGCTACTTTCTGTGATGACAGATGGTTGGCTAGTTGATGCAACAGTTGTTTGGCTGGAAATCACTTGGGTACTTGACAACTGGATATTTGTTTGGATTGCACTGCCAAGTGGTAGATTGCTTGACTCTGTGGTGGTTGGGGATTGGCTAAGAATGTTCTTGCTTGACTCTGTGGTGGTTGGGGATTGGCTAAGGATGTTCTTGAATGACTCTGTGGTGGTTGGGGATTGGCTAAGGATGTTCTTGCTTGACTCTGTGGTGGTTGGGGATTGGCTTAATGATGTTCTCTTGTTTGGCAGGTGGCTTGGTGGTGTTACATCGCCAGGTGTTTGACTAGCTGTTTGTTTTCTGTGTGGTACTTGGCTACTTTCTGTGATGACAGGTGTTTGGCTAGCTGATACAGGAGTAGTTATTGGTTGGTCATAAAACAGTTGGGTGGCTGACAATTGACCAGATAGTTCTGTGTTACTTCCTGTTATGCTGGTTTGCTGTGTTCTGTCTGTTGATTGACTAGTTGGTCCAGTGGTTGTTGGTGGATGGTTAAATGCTGTTCTCTTGTTCGGTAATTTTCTTGGTGGTGTTACATTATTAGGCATATGGCCATCGGTTTGTTTCTTGTGTGATGGTTGACTACTGTCTGTGATGACCGATGGTTGGCTAGCTGACACAGCAATAGTTACTGGTTGGTCATAAATCATGTGGGTGATTGACAATTGTCCAGATGGTTCTGTAGTAGTTGTTGTTATGCTGGTGTGTTGTGTTTCACCTAATGATGGATTGGTTAATCTTGTGGTGGTTGGTGATTGGCTAAATGTTGTTCCCTTGTTTGATGATGGGCTGGAAGGTGTCATGTTGTTGGGTGTGTGAATATTCGTAGTTTTCTTTTGTTGTAGTTGGTTACTTTTTGTGATGCCATATGTTTGGCTAGCTGATGCAACAGTAGTTGTTGATTTTGTGGAACTTACTTGGGTGGTTGACATTTGGTCGTATGTGACTGTTGCTAGTTGATTTGTTTGTGTTGCGTTACTTGATTGGCTGACTGACAATGTGGTTGTCCTTTGTTGGCTGGACCGCAATGGACTGATTTCTGATTGGCTAGGTTTTACAGTCTCATTTGGTGACTGACTTGTTAAAGATACACTGCTTGGAGGAATATTGGTTTTTGATGTGGTGCTTGATAATTTGCTCGTGTGTCCCATGCTGTCTGTTGACTGACTGATTGAGGCTACAGCTTTTGGTGACTGAATGGCTGATTCTGTGTTGATTACAGACTGGTCAAATTGTGTTGTTTCAGTTGATGGTTGATCTGACAGAGTCACATTGCTTGGTGAAATATTAGCTTTTACTGCTGTGCTTGATGATTTGCTAGTTTGTTCTGCACTGCCTGTTGATTGACCGGTTGATGCTAGTGTCATTTGTGATTGGATGGTTGATTCTGTATTTGATTGGGATTGGGTCAACTGTGTGGTCTCAGTTGATAGCTGATTGGATGGGGTTGTGTTGTGTAATGACTGGCTTGGTGCCATTGATTGATTGAATAAAACTGGGTTCGCTTGGGATTGGCTTGATTGTGTAGTCCCAGAAAATGACTGACGAGGTGGTCTTGATGTGTTGTTTTGTAGTTTTTGACTTGCAGGTATTGTTTGACTAGATTCCTCAGTGACAGCAGATGACTTGTCAAAGCTGAGCGTCCATGAGGTGTTTTGTGTCCTTTCTACCTTGAAGGACGTCAGGTTGGATGCAACGCTGGTCCTGCTGACCAACGATCCAGTGGAAGCAGAAGTGTTTTTTTCTAAAGCAGCAGCTGTGGTGTGGAGGTCCTTCAGAGAGACAAATCAAATCAGATAATTCATGCAATAGTTGTAATTGTTCAATTATAATCACATGCATGATGTTTCAAAGCTTTCTACTATCAAATATCAATCTATCTGTTCATTGTCTTATCCTACTTAACGGAGGTCATGGAGAGCTGGTGCCTATCTGCAGCAGACATTGAGCAAGAGAATGTACACCCTGGACTGGTTGTAGGTCCTTCACAGAGGTTAGGTTTAGATTTGTCATATGCAGGTCAACACAAGGTCAACAATGCAATGAAATGCTCACGACAAGAAGAATGATCTTGACTCGCCAAAAAAAAAATCAACAGCAAGAAATACCAAAGCATGCAACAAAATACAAAACAAAGCACCAAAAGTGAAAAATGACAACATCTACAGCAGCATGGTCTTACTAGCAGAGTGGTTCTTTTGGCAGAGCATCAGCAAATACACTAAATCTAATATATTTCTTAAGAAATGTTGGTTTTGTTTGTAAATAGTAAACGGACTGTACTTATATAGCACCTTTCTATCTTATTGAGATATTCAAAGCGCTTTACTCTACAATCTGTGCCACATTGACCCATTCATACAGCACTCTACTAGATCTATACAAAGCTAATTGAACAACTCATTCTAAAGAGAATAATCAGAGCTTTATCACATTCATACACTGATGGGACACACATCGGAGGCAATGAGGGGTTCAGTGTGGCTTGTCAGTTCAATCGAAATGCAACTTGATTTTTCCAAACTGAAACTCTTTCAACAAGTACAAGAAGTAAAATAAACTTTGTTTTTACAGAAGCCCTCTTCAAAAGAGCTAAACGACTACTTTAACCAACTGTGACCACATGTTCTGTCTATACTCACTCTGACGGGTCTTCTTCTACTTAATCTGTGTGAAATCCAATACCATGGGTTGATACCAAGTAGTAAATTATTCTTTCCAGTTATTTTGATTCAGATAGTCAACCAAACCTTGTCAAATAATGTTTGATTTTAAAATGCTTAAAACAAACTTCTAAAACACTGCAACGTTTTGGCATTAATTCAATCAAAGTCCATGTTCAGGTACAGACATGATGTGAATTAGACTGGAAAAGCATCCTTTTCAACTGGTATTCATAATCTGTCAGACCACCTTCAGCACTTTAAGCCTCCATGGACACCTGAGCTCTGAAAAAGACTTTCATCTCCATGAGCATGAATAAAGCGGATGGCAAAGGGTAAGTGTGTGTGTGGGGGGGGGGAGCGTGACCACAAATCATTGATCACCGATCAGTATCAGAGATGAGTGGTCAGAGCAGGTGAAACACATGATATGAGTGGCCAGAACATCAGGTAGAGGAGCTTCACATCCTTTTGACCTATACGAGCTCATGCTGCTAATGACTTTGTTGGTCTAGGAGCTCCTCGGAGCACCAAAGGACTCCCTCACATGTCTGCTGCCCAGGAACAAATGTCCCCGTGGAAAAATGAACACTTTCAATTGACATGTGCCTACAAGCCAAATAACATCAGGTTTTTACATGTGAGTTATAAAAACAGTCTGAAGAGTTTTGAATATTTAACCTTACAGAAAAAATATATATATATTTTTAAATTCTAATGTTAAGATGCATGCTTGAATTTTATGTGTAAGATGTTTTGTTATTATGATTTCCACTGCGTCTCTGTGTGTTTTTCACGTGTTGATGTGTTTGTGAAGCTCCTCCAGCAGCATCAGTGATCAGACCAGCTGCCTACCTGCCCTCCCTGGGAAGCGGTGTCCCATTTCTGCTGCTTTATGCTGCTGCTCCCGCTGCTGGGACACACAGAACAAGGACATGTTTGTTCTGCTGCTGCTTTTTCATTTCAACCCCCCCATCGGCCCCAACGCCACAAACCCACCACCCGACCACAAGCCACCCAGTGCATCAAGTAAACAAAAATAAATAATCAAGACACACAACCACTGCAGTGGTTATTCATCATTTGTTGTATAAATGTGCTTTATTTTTTTTGTCTTTAGGGGGTCAACAGTGAAAATGTTATTTGACGTACTGCATTTATAGGTTATATTTAAATATTTATGTGACAATAAAAGTAAATATAAACATGCATTCCAGAATGAAAAAAATATATATATTAAATTGATTTTCAAAACTCGCAATTTCAGCCATAGGTTTTAAAATGGTACAAGATGTGAATATTTGTGGGATCATGGGGGACAAATTGAATGAGGAAGAAAAACTTTTTTTTTTGGCTAATTTAATTTAAAACCATGACTAAAGCACAACAAAAGGTGTGAAGATGATGACTCACTTGTTCAACTCATCCCAGTTTGAAATGTTCTTTCTTGTCACTCCCCAGGAAAGATGTGCTGAAAATATCAAATGAAACAATCTGACAGGATCAAACACTAACACATGATGAAAATATATTTCAATTACAGCTGACTGAATCAAACCTCCATGAGAGGGTCGCGCGCAGCTGCAGGTGACTCACCTTGATGAGTGAGCATCAAACACAGAGTCAGGAGGTGAAGTCTCCTCCAGCTCATGAGGTCGAGGTCCATCTGATCTGCAGTCAGTCAGTCAGTCTGCTCCGGACACCATCACCTGGACTCCCGCTGCTCCACGCGCTGCTCCATCAGGCTCATCCTCGAGCCGCGCGCCTCAAGAACGCTGCATCTGCTCATTAGCATAATGCATGCGCGGGAGGGGAGGGGGCGGGGCCAAGGTGGGAGCGCAGGTGATGGATCCGACTGGAACCATCATCATCATCAGTCATCAAGCTGGAAAATGAAGGAAAACAAGCACATGGGAGAATTAAAGTAATTTGAAAAAATCATCTTGTAACTTTATTCTGGGTAGTTTTATTTTAAAACTTTAGATTTAAGCTTGATTAAAAATCCTCATCTTGCAGGTGCTTTGTAAAGGAGCCACAGCGCCGCCTGGTGGCCGGGTAAATAACATCACAATGAAACATACCTGAGACGTTTTGACCAGAGGTGGCCCGCCAATAGGGGGCGCCCGGGCGCCGCCCACCCATGGAACTTCCATCCACTGGAACTTCCATCCACTGGAACTTCTAGACTTTAAACAAAAAAAATAAGAAGAAATTATAAAATTAAAATAATTATAAATATATGTATATATGTTTTTAGTTGTGCAGGATAAATATTTTATAGGTAATGAGTTATATTCTTTGTTTCAAAAACTTTTTCTGATTTGTGACGTACTTCCGGTCCCCGGGTGCACGGCTCTCATCCGTAGACTCTCATTATCAATCGCGCATGTGCATTCATTCCACATCATTGCAAAATAATGGAAAGTCGCTGGGCGCATATTTCACCGCCCTGGAGTACGTACAATGTGAGGCTGTACCCACGACCTGCCGATACGTGTTTCCGTTTTTTTTTCTCCCTCGGGGAACAGAGCTGCTCAGGTAAGGTCATTGAAAGCCCTTTATCTAATGCCTATTTGCCATTTCTGACTGATATGCCTCACAACTTTTAATTAGAAGTATCTGTTTCTTTGTGAAAATAAAAGCCAACCGTTATCAGACTATGCATGAATATTATTGGACCGGCGCTATGTGGACAATTTTAACGGCAGTCATTAATGCATGCCTTATTGAAATATTATTTACACGTAGCTGTCAGCTCATTAAAAAAAAAAGAGTTGCAGCACGCCCGCATCATTTTGGTCAGGTAGAGAGAGACTCTGCATGTGGGTTTGTTTACACTCGTGGGGTCCTGTGAGGAGACGAGGACCTGGGAGCTCAGCTGACAATACACACCTCAAGTAACGTTGAAAATTGTAACAGCAGTAATTATTAATTTGCCTTCTTGCCATACTGCACACACAGGCAAGCGATCAATGAGTTAATAAAACGCACAGACATGAACTTACTGTGAGCGTAACGTGTGTAACAGCTGGTGCTTTCTGTCACATGCTACACTAGCTTGTTAGCTGTGTTTATGAACGGTGTGGTGTACATTATAAAAGTTGCTGCTAGTTATAAACCTGAATGTCTGACGACTCTTGTCAGCTCATGAACTTGTTTACTCCTCAGAGAGTCTGTTGTTATCTGTTCTCTTTTTGTTTAAGCAACAGTTTTCAGTTATAAGTTGCACTGTTGTTTCAAAGCTATACTTCCGCTTCACTACTTCCGCTTCTCGGCAGAGCAAGTCGCATATCTTTTTGCTCCTACCCTCCCTAAGTTTTCCTCCTCCCTGCTTGCTTTTTGTCTCGTCCGTGACTCTTCAGCGCTCACTCGAACCAATTTGCGATGGATTTAATAAATTGGGCTGTTTCATCTATAGATAAGATTTTTTCCACGAAGCGGACCGGGCCAGGAGAAGCGGTCTGCCCCTCTGACACGCACGCTGTCGGATACATGATGGACTCGTGGGGACAGTGGCAACCCATGTGTTTGACCGTCCTGTCTGTCGAAGACGTGGAAGATTTGTGGATTATTGGGATATTGGTGGCAGCTGCTCTGTTTTTTGGCGTGAGCGGAGCTGTCTGTTACTGGAAGATCAGGAAGACTGCGGCGGCTATCGGCGCGCTGGCCAAACTTCCTGATCAGCAAGAATCTCTGATCCGGGCTGTGAGCTCCTCAACCCAGCTGTTGTACGAACTGAACCGCACAATGGGAGCGGCGGTAGACCACCGCGGACCTGCGGTGCGCTTTGGAACTCGTTTACAGCCGCCCGGCATTAATCAGGGCACGGATGGGGGTTCGTAGCTTCGGAACCTCATATGATTCGGCGATTTTGGACCTGAACAGCACCTGGACTTTGGAAGGCTGCAGTCAAAAAGAACACTGTGGCCTGGATTGAAGATAAACAATAACTATCTAATCTAGTTTCTGCACGACCTTGGAAAAAGAAGAAGGCTGTCTGCTGGAAACTATTCTCCTGGAGTGAAGCTGAGAGACATTGCTGACCCCCCCCCCCTCCCTCCCCAGAGGTCTCTGGGAGTGCGCTCGGAGGCGCCAAGCTTAACAACTGCTGAACTGTGTTATCTGAGTGCTGCTCACAGACTCTTTTGATCTCCTTGCATGTCGTCAAATCTGCAACAATGTCTTGTCTGGTTGTGCTTATTGCTGATAGAGTTTTTGGGACTTTATCATAGAGTGTCTTAAGGCAATCTTTGATAGATTCTTTTTTTGAATATCACAAATGATACCTATTGTGCTTTTCCTTTTTCCATATCTGTTTGACCTTCATCCGGAGACGGATGAGTGCGGCCGCGCAGAAGAACATGTCATGTGTTTGGAAATGCTGCAGCTTTGCATACTCTCCCTCTTCTGGACGACTGTGTATACATAATCACGTTGTATTAATTAACTGGTGCAATGTTAATAAATAAATCTCTTATCTCTCTCTTATCTCTTAAAGTAACAAAACAGCAGAAGGATTTATTCATTGTGAAAGAACCGGACAGTTACAAAAATAAGTCTCTTTATTTTCTTTCCAAGAAAAAGGGAGTTGAGCGAGCTGTGGATGGAGAGGAGAGGATATTAGATAAGTGAAGCAGGTCTTCATCTTGATGATTGATGGTTATAAGGACTCTTACTTTGGTTTTGCTTTGTTGCAGGAGCAGGAGCCACACTGTGCAGTTCTGGTTTCAGGAGGACATCTTGAAGAAGAGGACAGTCAGCTACAGAGGTGAGAGAAGCTAAATGCATGATGTAGGTTTTTACCAAATGTGGGCATATGAACGCAAGGGACCGCTAATGTGCTAATCCGCTTAAAGCGGACCTAACGTTTTTGTCAGCGTAACAGCGGAGTGACTAACTTTTATAATTCATAAGCGGATTTGTGCTATTTTTATTTAAAATGCAGTACCGCTAATAACTAATTATCTATCAGTAAAAACGAATAAACTTATTTACAAGCTCTTATGCTGGCTCCGTAGCTGCTTGTTTTGCCTTTTTCCCCTCCCTCACCGTAAAGAGCAGAGAGGAGGGAGGGTTGGAGGGGGAGCAGAGGGGAGAACAGACACGGATCTACCATGTAGGCAAATGATGCCGTTGCTTGGGGCTCACTAACATTGCTCATGCTTGTTAATGTACATTTAACATAAAAATAATTATAGTTACGATGAAAACGATCATTAAAAAACGCAATACAAAAACCGGTCGATTTCTGTATCCCCCTACTAAAAATGGACTATTCCATCTTGACATCTTCCGGGTCAGAGGTGAACTCGGGGGCTAATTCTGTGGCTAGCTGGTTGTGCTGGGTTTCTTGGATAAATCCGCAGAGAACCCCGCTGTTTCAAGCCAAATTAACGCGGCCGGAGGATTTTATTGTGTGTTTTGTGTCGACCACTCGACGGTGAGTCGTTAGTTTTATGTATTTTAGTTACTTTTCATTAAATCTGTTGACTGCCTATAGAATCTTGACATCTTCCGGGTCAGAGGTGAACTGGACGCTAACTCTGTGGCTAGCTGGTTGTGCTGGGTTCTTGGATAAATCCGCAGAGAACCCCGCTGTTTCAAGCCAAATTAACGCGGCCGGAGGATTTTATTGTGTGTTTTGTGTCCACCACTCGACGGTGAGTCGTTAGTTTTATGTATTTGGGTTACTTTTATGTATAAATGCGGTGGCGACACACCCGTGTATTTGAGATTTAAAAGTGGTCTTAGGGATTAAAAGATCATTCTCTTTTTTGTTAATTTCGTGGCCGAATAGAATATATGTACGTAAAGTATTAAATAAATCCTTTGATTTTTGTAATTTCATCCTTTTAGGATCATTTTAGTTACTTTTCAGTTGGCAATGTAGTGCAAATATTGCATAACGCTGCCGGCTACCAATTGTCGAATATAAATAGCGGATTAGATTAGCTTCCCCTAATTTTCATAAGACATTTGTGCTTTTGAAATTGTGGACCTAAAAAAATTAATAAGCGTTTTAGAAATTGTGGAACTAATTTTTTGATTAGCGTTGCCCACCACTGTATGTATGTATGTATATATATGTACCGTATGTATGTATATATATATACAGGTAATCCTCGATTTACGGCGGTCTCGACTTACGGCGATTCAGTGTTACGAATGCATCTCATTAATAAAAAAATAATAATTAAAATTTAAAAAATAAAATAAAATAAAAAATTGAAAAATCTCATTTTATCTGTTTGAATGTTATTGATTTTATGTGTACAGTACAGCACTTTGTTGCAGCTGTGGTTGTTTTAAATGGCTTTATAAATAAAGTATTATTATTATTATTATTATTATTATTTAGAAGCCGATTTACGCAGTGTCCGCCAGTTTTCGGCAGTGTCCACCAGTTTTTGGCAGTGTCCGCTAGTTTTCGGTTAGCTTCGGTTAGCTCCGACCTCAACAGCCGGCTTTGGAGGACCGTGTGTCCGATCAGAGGTTGCCTCATACGGATAAATGAGCTGGAAACGCTCGGTGAACTCTGTGGACGTCTCAGGCCCGGAGCAGCAGCCGCCGATCGCTCCGCCGCATCCCATCCCGTCGGCCGACCCCACCAGCTCATCGCGGGATCTGGTGACCATACCGAGCTAACATGCTAATGGCTGCGCGGACACCGAGCTAACATGCTAACACGGAGAATTGGCTTCACCAGCTCCCAGTAAGTTATTAACTCTTTTTCCCTTCATTATGGCTCCAAACGTATGGAGCTAACATGCTAACAGACCTTCTTGTAAACAGTTTGGACCGCGTGAAGCAGCTGGAAGCTGCAGAGCTCGGACGTGCAACAAGCTAACATGCTAACAGGCTTCACCAGCTCTCAGTAAGAAATTAACTATTTTTTTCTATCATCATGGCTCCAAATGTACTTTATGTTTTTTTTTATAATTATGTAGGGTACAGTACTGTGTTAGGATAGGCGAAGTGCTTGGTAACTGTACAGTACCGTAAATGTTTGTGTATAAGTGGCGGCTAGTGTGTTTTCCGACTTACTGCAATTTTCGACATACGAACAGCCGTAGGAACAGAACATATATATACTGTATATATACTGTGTATATATAT
>JBBPBX010095098.1:0-13261 GCA_038048925.1 Garcialebias charrua
GAGATGTTTCGAAGATGGAAGAAGCAAGTTTTAAACAGAAGCTTAATGTGATTTTCAAATGTAAGATTGGAGTCCATTTTTATTCCAAGATTAGTAACAGAGGTGGAGAGGGGGATGTCTTGTCCAGAAAAGGAAAGTGTTGTTATAGGAGATGTTTGTACCTGGTGAGGGGTGCCAATCAGTATGGCCTCAGTCTTGGAGCAGTTTAATTGAAGAAAGTTCTGATTCATCCATGCCCTAATTGCCTCCAGGCAGGCAGAGAGGGCAGTGAGTGAAGATGGAGATGACAAGGTGGAAGATGAGGATGCTCCAGTCCTGATGTAAAGCTGTGTATCGTCGGCATAACAGTGAAAAGAAATGTTGAACTGATTAATAATTTGACCTAAAGGCAGCATGTAAAGGGAAAACAGCAGGGGCCCCAGAACCGACCCCTGAGGGACACCACAGGAGACACAGACTGTCTGGGACGTGGCGTTGCCAAGACTAACACATTCCAGCCTATTGGAGAGGAAAGATTTGAACCAGTCCAGGACGGTGTCGCAGAGACCGACCTCTACATGAAGACGGTGGAGGAGGATACTATGGTCCACAGTGTCGAAGGCTGCAGTGAGGTCAAGGAGGACAAGGATGGAGGGAGAGCCAGTGTCAGCAGCCAAGAGGACATCATTGGTAACTCTCAGCAATGCAGTCTCTGTACTGTGAGCTGCCCTGAATCCAGACTGGAACTTCTCATACAGGGAGTGTTGTTGTAGGTGGTCCTGCAGCTGAGCAGCAACAGCTTTTTCCAGCACTTTAGACAGAAAAGGGAGGTGTGAAATTGGGCGGTAATTAGAAAAAATGTCGGGATCCAAATTAGATTTTTTCAGAAGAGGCCTAATGATGGCGGTTTTTAGAGGCAGTGGAACATGACCAGATTGTAGAGACTGATTTATTATTTGAGTGATAAGTGGGCCTATTGCAGAATGATTGGTTTTTATGAGAGACGAGGGGAAAGGATCCAGGGCGCAGGATGAAGGCTTCATTTTCTTGATGATGGCCTCCACCTCACTCTGAACAACTTCGTCAAAGCTGTTTAGGGTCCCAGAATGCAGACGGGTAGGTGGCACACTGAGAACAGGGAGGTTGTGGAGCTGAGATCTGATAGTGTCAACTTTGGTTTTAAAAGACGAAAGAAACAGGTCGCATTTTTGAGCAGAGTCCTCAAGAGTTTGTTTAATGGGATTAAGCAGACGAGTTATTGTGGAGAAAAGCTGTTTAGAGTTTCCAGGGCAGGTGTTGATGATGTTAGAATAATATTTGGAGCGTGCTTCTTTAAGAGAATAGGCGTACGCTTTCTGATGTTCTTTATATGCCTGCTTATGCACAGAGAGACCAGATGATTTTACACGTCTCTCAATAGCACGGCCAGTTGCCTTCATCTTGCGCAGCTCATCAGTGTACCAAGGGGCTGAACGCGAGAAAGACACCAGTCTTGTCTTCAAGGGGGCGTGTAGGTCCAGGAGCTCCCGAAGAGATTGGTTGTAGTAATCCACAGAGTCATCTGCAGAAGGATGATTGACAGCGGTCAGGGTGTGAAGATCAGCAGACAGAACATCAAGGGAAATGTTTTTAAGGTCACGGAACTGGATGGGTCGTTTTGGGTTTGAAGCAGGCGAAGATGAAGGCACTTCCAGGGAGATGACCCTGTGGTCTGAGACACCCAGGTCATATACAGATAAGTTATTGATGAGTACAGTGTCTGTAATCACCAAATCCAGAGTATGCCCCCTGCTGTGCGTAGGGGCGTCAACATGTTGAGTGAGATTAAGAGAGTCCAGAAGAGACTTAAAATCTGTTGCCAGAGGTGAAGAAGAATTGTCCACGTGGATATTTAAGTCGCCAAGAAAAATAGTCTTCACAGGGGAGGTGCAGAAAAAAGTGAGGAGGTCATGCATCTCTGAGTTAAATGAAACATGCGGTTTGGGAGGTCTATAAATTAATATAACATTCATCAGGAGTGGGGCTTTGAAGCTGAAAGCCAGACATTCAAAAGAAGAAAAGTCCTGAGAAGACAGATGAGACAATTTTAAATTACTGCGATAAATTACCGCCAGACCACCACCGCGGCCAGTGCTGCGGGCTCTCTGCAGATAACTGTATCCAGAGGGACACGCCTCATTCAGAGAACTGAACACATCTGGTTGATGCCAAGTCTCTGTAAGACACATGAGGTCCAAGTTCTTCTCCAGAATGTGATCATGAATTAAACATGACTTGTTGGATAGTGACTGCACATTGAAAAGTTCTAATTTAATACCAGTTGGAATAGGAGCTTTTTGAACCGGTTTAAGCAGACTGAAGTCCACTCCACGTTTTCCTCGCCACTTCGTGCGCAGAGGACTACAAGGGCCTACAGACGCAGCGTTCTGATGACGATCGAGGTGCGACACGTCTTTCAGCCCAGACAGCACTAATCGAATCCGAGTTCGCTTGAGAATAAACGGTTTTCTTTCGAGAGCTTCTATGGATGTAACGAGGTCTACGCAGAAGTCCCAGTTGTTTGATGGTGGAAACAGAAGGAGGAATGGAGCAGTTGTTAAGTTCAAACAACTGCGAAGCGGAATACGTCAACATCCACGAGCCGGTGGGGGCTAGCACAGAGCTAGCCGCTAGCAGCAGGCCCACGGCTCCGAAAAAGATATACAAGAAGCAGAGAGATGTAACTCGAACGAGCATTACCTTGAAGGAGTACAGGAGAGAGTCCAGAACAGTCCAGAGGACACAGGAAGTTGAGAGAGGCAGCAGGTAAGCGAACAATAAGTGCAGCTACGTGGTTCTTGAAGCTAAATTCGTGTTGAAGCTAGCGCGAGCTAGCAGCTCCTACTATTAAAATTCCGGTTAGACTAGTAAAGTTTTCTATCTAATGAATCCAGCAAACAAGTCAAATCTTGGCTTCGCCACGATCTCCCATCCTGAGCAAGCACAATGGCATCAGTGGAAAGGAAAAACTCCCTTTTAGAAGGAAGAAACCTCTAGCAGAACCAGGCTCAGGACAAGCGGTCATCTGCTTTGACCGGCAACTTATAATGTTTGCAGATCCACAACGCAGTCAGAAAAGACAGTTGCTCTAAAACTTAATCACAGAAAGGTAGAAAGGTAAAAATGCCCGCGTCCGTTCACACAGGTGCTGTACACAGGCTAACGCCTGTCGCACTCTGCGTTCAAGAAAGGAAGAAAGGTTCAAAGAAAGGTAGAAAGGTAGAAATGTCCGCGTCCGCTCGCACAGGTGCTGTGCACAGGTGCTGTACACAGGCTTGCGCCTGTCGCACTCTGTCGCACTCTGTGTTCCAGAAAGGTAGAAAGGTAGAAATGTCCGTGTCCGCTCGCACAGGTGCTGTGCACAGGTGCTGTACACAGGCTTGCGCCTGTCGCACTCTGTCGCACTCTGTGTTCCAGAAAGGTAGAAAGGTAGAAAGGTAGAAATGTCCGTGTCCGCTCGCACAGGTGCTGTGCACAGGTGCTGTACACAGGCTTGCGCCTGTCGCACTCTGTCGCACTCTGTGTTTCAGAAAGGTAGAAATGTCCAACAAGGCTCGGTGAAAAAAATAGCAGAAAGTAACAAAAAAGGCTCAAGGAGCAAAACGTACGAGGAGCAGCGGCAGCCAAGGTGCGCCCGCATCCGCTCACAGGTGCTCGTCACACAGGTGCTCGTCAATTAAATGCTCAGGATGAGAAGAGCCAATTTGACTCACTAAAACAACAACAAAGAACAAACAAAAATATAAATAAATAAATTATATATAAATTATAGAAAGGAAAATAAGTGAGATTAAACATTTCTGCATTTCTACTTGCAAGAGGCTTTGTTTTCATTCAGATCACACAGATCAATACAGTGTTAAGAAATAGTAAAACACCACAGGTGACATTAAGTACTGTATATATTAAGTATATAGCAGGTCGCTCTTGTAAATGAGTCCACGAGGCTCAATGAGATTGATCTGACTAAATAAAGGTTGAATGAAAAAATATATACAATTATCAATGTTTTATCATTTTTATGAACAAATTAAAATAAATGTAGCCATCAGAGTCCAATACTGTACAATAACCTGTGCTGGCAACCTAACTCCACAAACAGAGAAAAAAGCAAACTTACCAGTTGCCACTTTTAGAATAAATAGTCAGCTGAAGGCTTTTATCACAAACAGCCCCATCTAAAAGTGGAGAGGATATCAGTCATGAATGATAATATAAGCATTAGATAAAGGCCAACATTAGCATTTTAGCTCCAAAAACTAACTCACCAGTTCCCACTTTTAGAATAAACAATCAGCTAAAGGCTTTTTTCACAAACAGCCATCTAAAATTTGAGAGGCATATCAGTCAGAAATGCAAATAGACATTAGACAAAGGGCTTTCAATGATTTAAAACTTACCCGAGCAAGCCTGCTTGAGTCACTGACCACACAGCTTTTTTTTTTCAGACAAACAATAAATAAATAAACGGCCGGAAACACGCGATTGGTAGGTAGAGCTCACGTTGGACTGTTCAGGGCGGTGAAATCTGCGCCCAGCATCTTAACATTGTTTTGTAACGTCGCGGAATACCTGCGCATGCGCAATTTATAACAAGAGTCTATGGATAAGATCAGAGCGCCCCCAAAACAGGAAATACGTCACCAATCAGAAAACGTTTTTTGAAACAAACAATATTCTTCCGGCACTCGGCAAGGCAGGTCGCATATCTTTCTGCTCTTCCCTCCCTAAGTTTTTCCTACTCCCTGCTTGCTTTTCGTCTCGTCTGCGACCCTTCAGCGCTCACTCGAACCAATATGGAATTAATCAATTGGGCTGTTTCTTCAATGGATAAGATTTTTTCCACGAAGCGGACCGTGCCAGGAGAAGCTGTCTGTCCCTCCGACACACACGCGGCTGGATACGTGCTGGACTCGTGGGGTCAGTGGCAGCCCATGTGTCTGTCCGTTCTGAGTGTGGAGGACGTGGAGGATTTGTGGATTATTGGATTATTGGTAGCAACTGCTCTGTTTTTTGGCGTAAGCGGAGTTGTTTGTTATCGGAAGCTGAGGGAGGCTTCGGCGGCTATCAGAGCGCTGTCGGCACTGCCTGATCAGCAAAATTCTCTGAACCGGGCCGTGAGCTCCTCATCCCAGCTGCTGTATGAGCTCAATCGCACGATTGGTGCAGTGGTGGACCACCGTGCACCTGCTGTCCGTTTTGGGACTTGTTTGCAGCCACCCCGGATCGATCAAGGGACAGGTGGAAGTTCATGAAGCGGGGCAGAGCAGAACCACATATTTGGATTTCTTTCGGCCATGAAACAGCACCCACAGACTTGGAGGCGGCAGTGGAAAAGAACACTGTGGTCTATTTGGATAACAAACAAGAACATTATCTGGCTTCTGCACATGTCCTTGAAAAGCGGGCTGTGGGAATCCATTCTCCCAGAGTGAGGAGCTGAAGAGCCCCCCCCCTCCCCCTCCCCAGAGATTTCTGTGAAGCTTCAGATAACACCCAGCTGCACATCTGCTGAACTCTGTGCTTGTCTGAAATTAATCATAGACCCAATCTCCTTGCCTGCCGTATTTCCTTTGTTATTGTAACTAAATGTGCTCTGATATGGTTTTTACTGAATCACGCGGTGTCTTGAAGACAAAATGTGATTCATCTTTTTTTAATATCAATGCTGTGAATCCCAGTGTTTCTGCCTGTTTTTCCTGCTTTTGACCTTCATCTGGGGACAGATTGGGCCTGGCCGCGCTAAGAGCATATCATGTGTTGAATAAACATGTCGTGTGTTGATAAAACATATCGTGTGTTGATAAAACATGTTATGTGCTTTGTTTTGCTGCAGCTTTTGCACTCATTCTCTCTTCTGGATGCTGCAACTACATATTTACGTTGTAATTGGTGAAAATTGATGCAATGTTAATAAACCTTCTTGATTCTTGATTCTTGATTCTTGATAACTCATCATTACTCATAAAATATTTATCCTACACAACTAAAAACATATGCATATATTTCTAAATATTTTTATTTTATTTCATTTTTATTAATTTTTTTTAACCCTCCTGTTATGTTTGTTTCTGAGGTACAGCAATAATGTTCGTGGGTCAATTTGACCCGGGTTTGATCATGTAATAGTGTCAGAAACCCAAAAAATCCTCCAAAACATATTTGTATCTGATTATTAACTCCAATACTAACCATGTCAGTCAATATTTGTGCAATGATGTTTTTATTTCTCACAAATAAAGGATAAATGACGACAACTAACTCATTTAGACATTAAAAAAATGTGATTTACGTTTTTTATGTTTGCTGAAAAAACCTACACACACAAAACAAAAAACAACAACAATAATTATCCTTGAAATTCCATCCATCCATCCATCCATTTTCGTCCGCTTATCCGGGGTCGGGTCGCGGGGGTAGCAGCCTAAGTAGGGAGGCCCAGACTTCCCTCTCCCCAGCCACTTGGAGCAGCTCCTCTGGGGGAATCCCAAGGCGTTCCCAGGCCAGCCGAGAAACATAGTCCCTCCAGCGTGTCCTGGGTCTTCCTCTGGGCCTCCTCCCGGTGGGACATGCCCGGAACACCTCACCAGGGAGGCGTCCAGGAGGCATCCTAACCAGATGCCCGAGCCACCTCAACTGGCTCCTCTCGATGTGGAGAAGCAGCGGCTCTACTCCGAGTCCCTCCCGGATGACTGAGCTTCTCACCCTATCTCTAAGGGAGAGTCCAGACACCCTGCGGAGAAAACTCATTTCAGCCGCTTGTATCCGAGATCTCGTTCTTTCGGTCACAACCCAAAGCTCATGACCATAGATGAGGGTGGGAACGTAGATCGATCGGTAAATTGAGAGCTTTGCCTTTCGACTCAGCTCTCTCTTCACCACGACAGACCGGTACAGCGCCCGCTTCACTGCGGATGCTGCACCTATCCGCCTATCGATCTCACGCTCCAGTTTTCCCTCATTCGTGAACAAGACCCCGAGATACTTAAACTCCTCCACTTGGGGCAGGACCTCATCCCCGACCCGGAGAGGGCATGCTACCCTTTTCCGGCTCAAGACCATGGCCTCGGATTTGGAGGAACTGATCCTCATCCCGGCCGCATCACACTCGGCTGCAAACCGCTCCAGCGAAAGCTGTAGATCACGATCTGATGAAGCCAATAGGACCACATCATCTGCAAAAAACAGAGAAGCGATTCTAAGGCCACCAAAACGGATCCTCTCAACACCTTGGCTGCGCCTAGAAATTCTGTCCATAAAAGTTATGAACAGAATCGGTGACAAAGGGCAACCTTGGCGGAGTCCAACTCTCACTGGAAACGAGCCTGACTTACTGCCGGCAATGCGGACCAAGCTCTGACACCGGTCGTACAGGGACCTAACAGCCCATATCAATGGGCCTGGTACCCCATACTCCCGGAGTACCCCCCACAGAACCCCCCGAGGGACGCGGTCGAATGCCTTTTCCAAGTCCACAAAGCACATGTAAACTGGTTGGGCAAACTCCCACGCGCCCTCCAGGACCCTGCTGAGGGTGTAGAGCTGGTCCAGTGTTCCACGACCAGCACGAAAACCACACTGCTCCTCCTGAATCCGAGGTTCGACTATCCGACGGACCCTCCTCTCCAGAACCCCTGAATAGACCTTACCAGGGAGGCTTAAGAGTGTGATCCCCCTATAGTTGGAACACACCCTACGGTCCCCCTTTTTGAATAGGGGAACCACCACCCCAGTCTGCCAATCCAAGGGAACTGCCCCCGATGTCCACGCGATATTGCAGAGTCGCGTAAGCCAACACAACCCCACAACATCCAGAGCCCTAAGGAACTCAGGGCGAATCTCATCCACCCCTGGAGCCCTGCCACCGCGGAGCTTTTTAACCACCTCGGTGACCTCAGCTCCAGAGATTGGAGAGCCCGACCCAAAGTCCCCAGGCTCCGCTTCCTCAGTGGAAGACGTGCCAGTAGGATTGAGGAGGTCTTCGAAGTACTCCGCCCACCGACTCACAACATCCCGAGTTGAGGTCAATCCTTGAAATTGATTTTTGTAAAAAAATATATATATATTACATTTTTTTTTTAAATTCAAAGGGTGACCTTTATAATTGAACTTGATACACATATACTGTTCTGGGTCAAATTGACCCGCTCATTAAAATCAAGACAAATGAGTCATGAAGATTTGTATTGAAAGTAAACTTTATTCTAGTTTGTCTGTTTCCCATCTGACAGCTCTTGTCTCTCGATTGTGAAATCGTAATTACTCTGGAGAAAATATGAAAAGTCTCTAGAGACATTGTGGCCCGAAATATTGCCCTGCCTGTCTCTGCATCCCATAGACTGGCTGTAGTATCAAACTCTGGTCGGAATGAGAACCCCCAAATATGCATGTAAATGCAGTTGGTCCAGCTCCTTCCACTTCTCTCCAAAAACTCACCTTCCTTCTAGATTTGTCCTTTGAAGAATTATTTTTTTGTATTACATTAGGCATGAGTAGCTCAAAGACCAACTTGATATCTGTGACCCGAGGTACTGCCATCCTTGTATAGGCCCTGGCACTGTTTTTATTATATTTCCTGCACACTGTTTTCCAAGGTGCTTAGTTGGAGATGAAGACCGATGAATTTCACCATTTTTTGACATGAATGTCTTGCTTGGAGTAACATGAATATCACTTTCATCAATTGGTTCATAATCAGAATCATCAGACTCAGAATTGACCTCAATACTGTCTTCAGTTTCAGGCACCTCCTCTTCTATTTCACTGTCATGATCAATGAGAAGATCCAGCACTTCCAGGGCTGTAAACTTTTTTTCCTGCTGCTCATTTCCGTGGTCCACACTGCTCTCACCCACCTGGATCGGAAGGACTCATACGTGCGTCTGCTCTTCGTGGACTTCACATCTGCCTTCAACACCATGATCCCCCAAACTCTGATAGACAAACTATCTACACTTGGACTAAGCCCCTCCATTTGTAACTGGGTACTAGACTTCTTAACAGACAGACCACAGTCCGTGAAGATCCACAACTTCTCCTCCTCCACCATAACCCTCAGCACTGGCTCTCCTCAGGGATGTGTGCTGAGCCCCCTTCTGTTCACTCTGCTCACATATGATTGTACAGCCACACTTCCAGGCTGTCATATTGTTAAGTTTGCAGATGATACAGCGGTGGTGGGATGCATCACAAACAATGATGAGTCCAGCTACAGACAGGAGGTGGAACACCTGGAGAGCTGGTGCAAAGAGAATAATCTTCACATGAATGTGAAGAAGACAAAGGAGATGATTGTGGACTTCAGAAGGAACAAACACACCCATGCCCCACTGAAAATAGGTGGGTCTGCAGTGGAAGTGGTCTCCAGCTACAAATACTTGGGTGTACACATGAATGATAACCTCAGCTGGAGCAACAACACCACCAGCCTGATCAAGAAAGGTCATCAGAGACTCTACTTCCTCAGACGGCTGAGACGTGCTGGTCTGAGCAGCCCAGTTCTCACCTCGTTCTACAGGTGTGCAGTGGAGAGCGTCCTGTGCTCCAGCATCAACGTGTGGCATGGAGGCTGCACAGTTGAAGAGAGGAAAGCTCTACAGAGAGTGGTGAAGGCTGCACAGAAGTCTGTTGGAGTCAGTCTCCCCACCATCACAGACATTTACACCTCCAGATGCAGGAAAAGAGCCACCTGCATCATGAAAGACCTCACTCATCCAGCACACTCACTCTTTGCCCCACTCCCCTCAGGACGGAGGTTGAGGAGCATCAAGTGTAGAACCACTAGACTGAGGAACAGCTTCTACCCTGAGGCTGTTAGACTCATGAATAAATAAAAATAAAATAAAAAATAAACACTGCAAAATATCACATCATGCTGATGCTGATCTGTTTTCTTGTTGCTGTGTTCATCTGTGTTCATCTGTGACCATCTGCTCATACAAACTCATGTTCGTGCTGCTGTTTATTCCCACTATATTAGGCTTAGTGTATTACTAGTTGATGTTTTTCTTAGTTAATTCTAGATGTTATTACTGTTTTTCTCTTGCATTTGTTGTTGGATGTAACTGGGACCCCGTGTACATAATCTCGTTTTCATCACATGTACCACATGCGGTGCAAATGACAATAAAGACTCTCTGACTCTGACTCTGACTCATTTCCTGACCTCTGACAGTGACGATGTCACATGTACCTTCAGTGTGTAATGTGTTTAGGACTCCCTTGCAGAGAGTATTTATGCCCTCCCACCCCTCCCCTTCTGCTGAGTGTCCACTCAGTGTGGGTGGAGTTTTCCCACAGGAACAGAAAAGGTTCTCGTCAAAATCTGTATAAAAACCTGCTTTCTCACAGTTTCCTTGTATAGTAAAGAGAATAGTGAGAAAATGAGTTTGTGTGCATGCACGTGTGCGTGTGTGTGCATACATGTGTGTGTGTGTGTGTGTTTGCGTGTGTGCGTGCGTGCGTGCGTGCGTGCGTGTGTGTGTGTAGTGAATTATGTCTCATAGTTTCAAGGAAACGAGTAGAATTGGATTTTTTTAACCCTTTTTACCCTTCAACTTGACTGCCGGGTCAAATTGACCTGAACAGTGTCGATGTAACAAGTAGATGCAGGTGGTGGTACAAATGTGTAAAGTGAACCATTTTCAATTTATATGTTGAATGGAACTATTAAGACAAATACAAAAAGTTTCATGCAGAAAAAATATATTCAACTATTTAAAAAAAAACAAAAATCTTTAAAACGGGCCAATTTGACCCGAAACATAACAGGAGGGTTAAAGTCTTCAATGTAAAATGGTCCAGAAGTTCCAGTGGGGCGGCACCCTAGCGTCCCCTATTAGCCGGCCGCCCCTGGATATCAGCTCTCTGCTCCACACAGAGAGCTGTGGTAAGCTCGGTGGTCTGTGGTTGTGGCAGGAAGGGCATCCGGCGTAAAAACAATTGCCAAGTCTTCATGTGACTAGTTTGCTGTGATGACCCCTAACGAAGGGAGAAGCCGAAAGAAGAAAAAAAAAATGAATAAGGCTGTAACAAAACAAAATGTGGAAAAAGTGAAACACTGTAAATACTAGATGCACTGTATACAGTATATGTATAACTTGTATTTTTTAAATTATAGTTTTTCATCTTGTGTTTGTCTGTAAACACACTAATTCTAAAAAAAATATTTAGTTTGACTTAGTTTTAAAATGTTGTGGAAAAGCAGAGTCTTTGATAGATCTACTGATGCATGCCACAATTGCAGAAAATTGGTAAACTGGGATTGAACAGATTGCATTAATGAGAGATAAATGTCATCATCTTTAGATTTTTGCTTAACATACTTTAAAAAAATCCTGTTTACGGCAGATTTGTCATTATGTCACAATTACCACAATTAAAACCTCATTGGTACAATATTAGCTCATGGAAAATCTGCTGGCAGTGGTTTTAACAGAAGTGATTTTTTACAAATCATTCTCATTATTTAGATCTGTTTTTCTTTTGTACCCATTTTGGCACTAAACTTCTTCCACTATTTTTGTGCTACTTCAACAATTCATATATCAAAATGTTCAGCTCATTCAAGACATTCCTGTTATGAGTTTAGGTATTTTTGCAATATTTACTTGGAAATATTGGAACAGCCTCCCCCTTGAGCTGCGTGCCACCTCTGATCTGACTCTGTTCAAAACCAGACTGAAGACCCACTTGTTCAAAAAAGCTTTCAGTGTGTAACTTTTATTACTTTTGGTATTTTAGTATGTAGCATTTTTATTTCCATTGCCTCCTTTTATTGCTGTTGCTTTTATTTTATTTTCACTGATTTATTGTACCGGTTTTTATATTTTCTGTCCTGTTAAGCACCTTGGTCAATGCAAGGCATTGTAGGAAGGTGCTATACAAATAAAGTTTATTATTATTATTATTTTATTATTATTACTTTGAATTTTTTTCCCTTTTTTATTTATTTATATATTTTTATTAAAATGAATGGCTCTCTTCACATCCTTCAAACCCTTTCAGTTGTTTACATTATTTTACTGCTTATTTAAGCTTCTGTTCTGGTTCATCTCTTTTCAGTTTCTTTCTGCTAATTACATCCATCCATCCATCCATCATCTACCACTTGTTCCGAAGTCGGGTTGTAGGGGCAACAGCTTGAGCAGGGAGGCCCAGACACCTCTTTCCACAGCCACCTCTTCCAGCTCTTCTGGGAGGAGCCCAAGGCATTCCCAGACCAACCGAGGGACATAGTCTCTCCAGCGAGTCCTGGGTCTTCCACGGTATCTCCTCCCAGTCGGTACATGCCTGAAGCACTTCTCTAAGGAGGAGCCATGGGGGCATCCTAACTAGATGCCTGAACCACCTCAAATGGCTCCTCTCGATGTGGAGGAGTAGCAGTTCTACTCTGAGTCTCTCCCGGACACTGAACTTCTCACCCTATCTCTAAGGGAGAGTCCAGCAACCCTTTGGAGGAAACTAATTTCAACTGCCTGCATCTGATCTCATTCTTTCAGTCACTACCCAGAGCTTGTGACCATAGGTGCAGGAAGGACTGTAGACTGACCGGTAAACAGAGAGGCACCTCAGGTGGGATGCGGTTAAAGCTCTCACGGAGGTGTGAGTTGAAGCTCTTTCTGTCGGGATCTTCTGCCAGGCATTCCCAGCAAACCGTCACTACACATTTGGGTCTACCGGGTCGGTCCAGCACCTTTCCTAACATCTGATCGAAGCTCTTTCTGTCGGGATCTTCTGCCAGGCATTCCCAGCAAACCGCCACTACACATTTGGGTCTAACGGGTCGGTCCAGCACCTTTCCTACCATCTGATCCAAGTCCAACTCATTACCAGGCGATCAGTTGACAGCTCAGCTCCTCTCTTCACCCGAGTGTCCAAAACAAATGGCCGCAAATCAGATGACATCAAAGTCAAAGTCAACTTTATTGTCAGAACTGCAATATGTACAGGACATACACAGGATTGAAATTGCGTTTCATGACTGCAAATTCAATAATCAATCTACAACCTAGGGCGTCCTGGTGCCAAGTGCACTTATAGACACCCTTATATTCGAACAGGGTGCTTGTGATGGACAAACTATGACTAGCACATAAGTCCAACAACAGAACACCACTTGGGTTCAGATAAGAGAGGCAATTCCTTCCAATCACACCCCTCCAGGTCATTCTGTTGTTACCCACGTGGGCATTGAAGTCCCCCAGCAGACTAAAGGAGTCTCCAGCTGACGCACCTTCCATCA
>JBBPBX010095099.1:0-13260 GCA_038048925.1 Garcialebias charrua
CGCCTGGAGCATGGACTCTCAATCTATGCAGCAGTGAGAACTGTCCATGCTCCCTACTGTAGGCAGTTAACTCAAGATAAAAAACTGTAGCACAGCAGAAGAGCTAGCACCACCAGCTACCAGCAAGATGTAAGACGGACAGGCCAAATTTGGGAGAGGGTACGCGAACGCTAGCCTTCACTAACAGAAGTGAATTTGGGAGAGGGTACGCGAACGCTAGCCTTCACCAATAGAGAACAAGTTTAGCGAAAAGTGAATTGGGAGAGGGTACGCGAAAGCTAGCCTTCACCAATAGAGAACGTTTGGCAAAAAATGAATTGGGAGAGGGTGCGCAAATACTAGCCTTCACCAACAGAGAACAAGTTTGGCAAAAAATGAACTGGGAGAGGGTGCGCAAATGCTAGCCTTCACCAATAGAGAACAAGTTTAGCAAAAAATGAATTGGGAGAGGGTGCGCGAAAGCTAGCCTTCACCAATAGAGAACAAGTTTGGCAAAAAATGAATTGGGAGAGGGTGCGCAAATGCTAGGCTTCACCAACAGAGAACAAGTTTGGCGAAAAATTAATTGGGAGAGGGTGCGCAAACGCTAGCCTTCACCAACAGAGAACAAGTTTGGCAAAAAATGAACTGGGAGAGGGCGCGAGGAACGTTAGCCTTCACCAATCAAAACAAGGCCAAATCTCAGACTAGCACCGCTAGTTCAGTCTTACCGCTTATGAGGTAGGCGAAAGTGAATTGGGAGAAGGTGCGAGAAACGCTAGCCTTCACCAATTAAAAAACAAGGCCAAAACTCAGACTATCACCACCAGTTCAGCCGAATCGTTCATGAGATAGGCAAAATGAATTGGGAGAGGGTGCAAGAAACGCTTACCTTCACCAGTTAAAAAACAAGGCCAAAACTCAGACTAGCACCGCTAGTTCAGCCCAACCGTGTATGAGGTTGGTGAAAGTGAACTGGGTGAGGGTGCGAGAAACGCTAACCTTCACCAATCAAAAACGAGGCAAAAGCTCAGACTAGCACTGCTAGCTCAGCCCAACCGTCTATGGAGGTTGGCGCATTTATGAGTTTATGGAAGGTGTGCAAATGCTCACCTTCTTAAAGTAAACAAGTCCAGAAACACAGCTGGCTACACAATAAACTTCGGTAGAAGTGTTTATGACATAATAAGCTTCAGTAGAAGCATTTATGAATAGGTTTTGGAAGGTGCGCGAACGCTCGCCTTCTAAAGTAAACAAGGCCAGAAAAACAGCTGGCTTCATAATAAGCTTCAGTAGAAGCGTTTATGAATAATTCTTGGAAGGTATGAGAACGCTCGCCTTCTAAAGTAAACATGGCCAGTAAAACAGCTGGCTACATAATAAGCTTCAGTAGAAGTGTTAATGAATAATTTTTGGAAGGTAAGAGAATGCTCACCTTCACCAATAACAAACAGGGCCAAGAAAATTACGGAAACTAGCACCGCTAGTCCAGAACCATTACAAGGTTGGCGACAAGTGAATTGGGAGCAGGTGCTAACGCTAGCCTTCACCAAAAAAAACAAAGCCAAACTCCAGAGAGCCTAGCACCGCTAGCTCAAACCAACCGTTTGAGGTTAGCAAAAAAGTGAATTGGGAAGGGGTGCGCTAACGCTAGCCTTCACAATAACAACAGGGCCAAGAAAATTAAGGAAACTAGCACCGCTAGTTCAGAACCATTACAAGGTTGGCGACAAGTGAATTGGGAGCGGGTGCTAACGCTAGCCTTCACCAACAAAAACAAGGCCAAACTCAAAGAGACTAGCACCGCTAGCTCAACCAACCAAATAGGTTATGGAAGGTGCGCGAACGCTCGCCTTCTCAAAGGAAACAACACCAGAACACAGCTGGCTACACAATAGAGTAATACT
Organism: Garcialebias charrua; assembly: GCA_038048925.1. Taxonomy (NCBI): domain Eukaryota; kingdom Metazoa; phylum Chordata; class Actinopteri; order Cyprinodontiformes; family Rivulidae; genus Garcialebias; species Garcialebias charrua. Next base: position 1,887 of record JBBPBX010095099.1, read on the forward strand.
TACCCACATGTCGACCTCACATGGAAATTGCCTCCTAAAGCGGACAGAGCCACAACAATGGTAACAAAAACCGCAGTCAAGGCAAAATAAAGACTACTTATGTGACCACACGGTAGTCTCCTCCGAAGCGGACAGATCCGCCATGAGCGGCGGAGCCGCGAATAAGTAAAATGTCCTCACCAGTGTTTAACCACTTCAGTAACACTGTGGTTTGGGAGCGGGACGATAGCTACCGTAGCCCCATTGAGATACCTTAGTAAAGGTGAAATCATTGCGGCCCACGGAGGGTGAACACACTGCTCCGGCCAACAGGCAGGCGGGCCTCCAGCGACGGTGAGGAAGAAAATCCAAAGGCCTGTAACCTTGGATCGAACACACACGAGAAGAAAAAAGGGACTGAATTAACGGATAACGCTAGGCTATGTAGCCTCTTGATTGCTTATCCGGTCACACTTGTGTGACATCGTTGATATAATTACTCGAACAGCACATGCGCGAAGGGAATATTCTGTGCTTTCAGCACCGCCCTCTTGTGGTCAGGAGGGATGAAATAGAACCCATCAATCTGGTCTGCTTCCAGGGTACCACCCTCATCTTTGGATCTGGTCAAAGTCGATAGGAAACACCAAAGAATAGACAAAGTCCCAGTAAAACCAGTACAGAAGTCCAGAATTAGCTAGAGAGCTTGGTGTTTTAGGGTGTTTAAGGAGTTCTCTGAAGGTATGAGGGATGTCCTGCTCTGATGAACTTTGGTTCCTCGTAGAAGAAGGTCCTGAGAGGAGCCCAGAGATCCAGAAGCATCACCAACCTCTCAAAATATCATCTCCAGACCCAGATGTTTCTCTGTAGGCATCATTAGGGGTCTAAATCTTGATCCAGACAGTGGAGTCAAACTGGTTTAGCAATGACCCAGTTCTCCTGATGATGGTTAGTGAGGAAGAACTGGTCCTTCTTTGAGGCTCCGATGTTTCCCATCAGCTTTGAAAACAGGTTTTCTTGTAGATCTTGTGATGGAAGGACCTTTTGTTTTAGGTGGTCCTCTTGAAGTCTCCTAAGACACGCTGAGATTCTGACATCCTGGCTTTCTTTGTTGGAACTGACGGCAACAGCAGAAAATCATCGGCGTAACGCTTCACCTTCCATAGAAACAATTCAGCTGTTGTAGCTGCTACTGGAGCGCAGCCCCTTATTCTTTTTCATCCTTTTTTTTTTTTTACATAGAAAAGTGGAAAATCCACGAGGATATTACAAAAAAGATCTCTTCACATCTTGTCCTTATCAGGACATGATTTAAGACATCAAAAACTCTACCAGTAGCACATTAAGAAACACATTACACATGCTCATAGTTTGAACAACGTTACACAGCCTCTGGCCTCTACAAACATAAAACCCTACCTCATGTCAAACATCTATAAAACAAACTTTTTTTCTATCCTTCATTGAAATAAAACCATTCACTCCATTAAAGTTGCATTTTGTGTTCATTTGGTCCGTTTCCCCTCCAACTGATCACAGCAACACTCCCACAGTATGTTAAATATAAGTAAAATGCAAGTATAAATATAAGTACAGGTGGTCCCCGACTTACGAGCGAGTTCCGATACTACGACTATCTCGTAAGACGAAAATTTGTATGTCGGAACACGAAACACGTGTCACTCGTACGTCCGGATTTTCGGTCGTAAGTCGGAAAATTGATGCTAGCGCTACTACGAACACTCGTTTTTCAACACAAACGTACATACTAGTTCATAAACATGCTCAGAAACTTGTTTACAAACGGTTAGCTAACACACTTTCATCTAAAAACACATACCAGTGCTGTATTTACTGTATGTTCTGTACAACTTTACTGTTTGTTAGTCAGCTCGTAAGTCCGGAACCTCGTAAGTCGATGTGCTCGTAAGTCGGGGACTACCTGTACTGTAATATTTGTTGGACTTCAGAGTTGACTCTTTTGGCAGCAGACCACTGGACCGCTCTGCATGTCCAGATCAACACAAGTACTTTTATGGGCAGCACGGTGGCACAACTGGTAGAGCTGCTGCCTCTCAGCGAGAAGGTTGCCGGTTCAAATCCCGGTCCGGGGCCTTTCTGGGTGGAGTTTGCATGTTCTCCCCGTGCATGCGTGGGTTTCCTCCGGGTACTCCGGTTTCCTCCCACAGACCAAAAAACATGCTTGTTAGGCTGATTGGTGACTCTAAATTGACCCTAGGTGTGAGTGTGAGAGTGGATGGTTGTTTGGTGTGAGTGAGACAGGTCCCTCTTGTAAATGAGTCCCCGTGACTCAACGAGGCTAGCCTGTATAAATAAAGGTTGAATGAATGAAGTGTTTTTAAAATGTGTTGTGGTCAGATGTTTCTGTGAAGAGCATGAAACAAAGTTAAAGTTTTGGTTGAACTAAAATATTTGAGTGAAACATGGATTTTATATTCCCCGAGTTCAAACGATGGTTTCTGAAGACTTTCCTCCAGAAACAAACTGAAGCTGAAACCAGAGTTGGTCTGAAACGACAGAGTTCAGCATGTTTTTTATATTTTTTGGATTCAGAGTGAACTTTCCAGATGTTCTGATTGTTTTCTCTTGGGCTGGCTTCAGTTGGAGTCAGGAGGCGAGGAAGAAGTTGGACTGGAGGAAGAACATGTGGAGCTCTTCACCACACCGACAACAAAGATGGGCGCCGCAACCTCAGACTTCGGCTACAATCTTTTCCGTGCTCTGTCGAGCCGCGAAGCTACAGCCAACATCTTCCTGTCGCCCATCAGCGCGTCTGCGGCTCTGACCCAGCTGTGCATGGGTGAAGACACGGGCTCAGTCCAAACGCTCTCCAGAACCAGTGAAACCAGTCACAGAGTGCAGAGATGTTCAGACACAACGGGCTTTAGAAAGTCCTAAAGTCTTAAATTTAACACGACTGAAATGAGCTCTTAATAAACACATAAAATAAATAAATAAAAATAAATAAATAAATAAAAATAAATAAATAAAAATAAATAAACAAACAAACGGATGAATAAAAATAAATAAATACAAAAACAAACAAACAAACAATAAATAAATAAATATAAACAAATAAAACAAATAAATTAATATAAATTAATAAACAAACAAACAAACAAACGAATGATTAAAAATAAACAAATAAATAAACAAACAAATAAATATAAATAAACAAATAAATACATAAATAAACAAACAAACAAACAATCAAACAAATAAATAAATAAATAAATAAATACGTCCATAAATTCAGTTTCAGGTCCAAAGCAGCTCCACAGAATGTGCACACACTTTCATTCAGCGCTTCTTCCATGAACTTCTTTCATGAGCAGCTGTCAGTCGTCGGCTCCATGTGTCTGAAGTTCTGTTTGAAGATTCCAGATGTTTTACAGCATGCCACAAAACTAAACTTCCCATCATGCATCAGTCTGATCAGGAGTTTGTTTACAATCAGCCGCCGTTTGAATAATCCTGCTGCTCGGCTCCTAAACCAGGCTTGTTGTAATCTATAAAAACAATTTGAACTGAATGAAGATCTGTTAAAGCTAAACAGAGCAGAATATAAGCTAAAAAGAGAACACCGTTAGCTAAATGCTAAAAGGCTAGCTCAAATCTAAAAGCAGCATAAAACAAACCCAGCTGGTTTCTTGAAGATCAAACAGAACATTCTGAAAGAACCAAGAGATAAATAATTGTAATAACTGTAAACCAGTTAAATATTTTTAAATTATAAATGTTACGATAACCAAAAGTCTCAGCACCCATCACCTGATCGAGCTAAACATTTTCATACACGAGAAGCTAAAAAGACAAAATGTGCAGAAGCAGTAGCTAAAAAAAAACTCTGTAAAAATATAAACAGGAAAACTGACTGTGTTCACAAATATTTTACATAGATATTTATTATTGTAAAATTTCAATGTTAATATTATATATATATATATATATATATATATATATATATATACATACATGTATGTATATACAGTACATGTATATATTTACCATTGTAAAATTTCAATGTTAATATTATATATAATTATTTTTGCAATGCCAATATTTTTTGTGATGTATGTTTTAAATTTAAATCGATGGTCTTAAAAAGTCTCAAGTTGAACTGAAAGTGGAGCTAACCTGCCCGACACTTCCCCTCCTGTCCTGCAGGGGGCTCTGAACGTGCTCAGAGCCAGCTGTACCGAGCCCTGAAGTACCACACCCTGCAGGACCCTCAGCTCCACAACACACTGAAGGACCTGCTGGCTTCAGTTAAGACTTCAGGGAAAGGTCTGAGCGCCACCGCCCGCCTCTACATGGCCCGCCGTGAGTCCAAACACCTTTAACACGACCGCTGGAAACATCTGGAGGTTTCTCTCAGGGGAGAGCTGTATCAACAAAGAAATTTTAAGAATGTTCATAGGAAACAGGTGCAACCTGTGATCCATTTGTTCAGTGTGTGACTGTAATGGGCCTGTTAAGAAACGTGTTCTGTTTGAATGTGAACATGGAGCTGAGCAACCAGATGTTCGCAGGACTTCGTCTGAAGCAGGACTTCTTCAAGCTGGTGGAGCAGCAGTACGGAGTTCGACCTAAAGCCTTACTGGGAGGAGCTAAAGACCAGAAAGAAATCAATGACTGGGTGTCTCAGCAGACTGGAAGGAAGGTCCAGCAGTTTCTGACCAAGCCCCTCCCCCGTACCGCCGCGGTCACCGCTGTGAGCGCCGCCTACTTTAAAGGTACTGTCTGTTCACCCAAAACAGGTTTGTTGAGGTTGAACTGGTTCTAGTCCTGCAGAAACCAGGTGTAGTAACTCCAGGAGTTAGAACATGTGCAGCACCCCTCTAAACTAGGTAAGGGCCCCCGAGCTCATTAAAACTCTTAAAGGGGACCACAGATAGGTTTTTAAATTTTTTATGGTATGTCTGTGGACTATCCAGACAATGTTCATTCAATTTAATACACAAAATAATTCTTAGATAATCAATTATACCCTTTTAAATTCTGCCATTTTTAACTTTCGTTTTGAACGACTGGTTTATGATAATGAGCTCTCATGACCACGCCCTTCAAAGATCTGTTTACATTAACTCCGCCCTCTGTAACACCCAGTACTGTATCTCTAATCTGTTGTTGTTTTAAAATTAGCTCTTTTTTTATTACTCATTTGGCTTACTGTTAGTGCTAGCTTATATAACTTACCTAAAGCCGTCTGCGCGCGCCGCCATAAGCTGCTCCTTTTAGCCCGAATCCGAGGCTAAAAATAGCTTGTTCCTCCTCCGCCCTTTTATGTTCGCTCGTTGCATGCGGCGCTTTTGGGAGCGATGTCTGCTTCAGTCCAGACACATACAGTACACAAAGTTCACTGAGTGTTTCCAGTTAATTTATCCGTATGAGGCAACCTCTGACCAGCCAGCCAGCTCCCAGCCGCAGATGGTCTCTTCGCCGGCGTCTGCTCGTTGGGAGCGATCGCTAATACGCTAAAAATTGAACTAAAACGTAAAAATAACAATTATACTTTATTTATAAAGCCATTTAAAACAACCACAGCTGCAACAAAGTGCTGTACACATGAAATTAAGAACATTTAAACAAAAGATGAGATGAAATCAGGAAAAACAACCGTCACGTCTATTATACTGAAGTGGGTGGAGCATCACCAGGGGTTGCTAGGTGAGGGGCTGGACTCAGGTTTGAGGTGGGTTGTGGCTGCGGTTTGTGACGTCACAAACCGCAGGATTTGAAAACGAAGTGTTTCTATCAAAGATAAATAAATATACTTAGAGTAAATAAACCACTGGGTGCATTTTTTTGGCACTAGGACTGTTTTTTTATGAAGTACATACCCAAAGTTGAGTAAAAAAACCATTAAAAGGTGAATTTTGTATGTGTGGTCCCCTTTAATCTCAAACTAATTTATTCTGAAAAATAACCAACAGCACTGGACCAAAGTTTTGAGCTTTAGGAACTTATATTAAATAAAATAAAAAATAAAAAAATAAAAACATTCACAGTAATTCCAAATATTTTCAGTCCATAATAAAGTACATTTTAAGTTTCTGATTGTTCCTTCAAGCTTTATTTAGGCAGCTTAGTCTCATTGAGCATCAAGGACTCATTTACAAGAGAGACCTGGTTTAACAAAGAATGATGACAACAATGGACAATCATAAAAGAGGCATACAGATTTTTTTAACAAGTTAAAAAACACATGTCAAAGTAGCCAAACAGGCAGATTATAAGGTAACTGTAGAAAACTAAAAACAGGAACATGTCTGCATTGGTTCTTGCCAGCAGTCCAACAGATTCTTAAAGCCATTTCGAGAGGTCAAGGTCGAGAGCTTCAGATCTTTTTGTAAGATATTCCAGGAAACAGGAGCAGAGTAGGAGAAAGCCCTTTTGTCTAGTTCAGTCCTCACTGAGGGAAAAGGGCCTTCTCCTACTCTGCTCCTGCTTCCTGGAATATGTTACACAAATCAAGTGCGCCCAGCCTCTAACATGCACCTAAAGCAGCATACAGGTAGTCCTCAAGTTACGGCGGTCTCGACTTACGGCAATTCGACTTTACAAACACGCTTTACAAACACGCTTTACGAACGCACTTTACGAACGCGCTTTACGAACGCGCTTTACGAACGCACTTTACGAATGCACTTTACGAACGCGCTTTACGAACGCGCTTTACGAACGCGCTTTACGAACGCACTTTATGAACGCACTTTACGAACGCGCTTTACGAACGCGCTTTACGAACGCGCTTTACGAACGCGCTTTACGAACGCGCTTTACGAACGCGCTTTACGAACGCGCTTTACGAACGCGCTTTACGAACGCGCTTTACGAACGCACTCCCATTGAAAAGCAGCATAAAATACAGTACCGAAACGAAACTAAGGGGAGCTTGAAACTTACGGGGGGGGGGGGGTTCCACTGACACGTTCAGTGGAAACTTACAGAGCAGGCAGACCTCTGGACCGCATGTGGAAATACAGGAGGAGCGGAGGACAGCTGAGCAACGAGCCAACATGCTAGCAACGAGCTAACATGCTAGCAACGAGCTCATAACATGCTAACACATGTTGCTGTAAACGCTGTGGACCTCGTGAAGCAAGCTGCAGAGCTCGGAGTTGCACGAGCTAACATGCTAACAGATGGAGGAAGAAATGACCAGCTCCCAGTAAGAAATTAACTATTTTTTTCCTTCATTATGGCTCCAAATGTATGTGGTTTTTGATAATTATGTGTTAGGATAGGCTAAGTGCTTGGTAAAAATACAGTACTGTATGTATGAGGTGCACTTTGGAAGTATGAGGTGCCGTTTGGACGTATTATCAACTTACGGCGATTTTCGTGTTACGAACGGGCATAGGAACAGAACTCGTTCGTAAGTCGGGGACTACCTGTATAGTTAAATTGGTTTGAACAAAATAAACCCTTTTGCAGGCCTGATGTGATGCTGTAGAGTGGAGGGAATGTGGTACTTTACTCCAAGGTCTATCCTCTGGAACGTCACTGGTCAGTCCCAGTTGATAGAAAGATGGTGGGGGATGTTCTCAGCTCCTTGTCTCTGGGTCCACCAGAAACAGCATGAAGCAGACAGGTCCAGTGAAGATGAAGTCCTCCAGCTCAGTCACGTCTAACTCTCAGTTCAGGCTCATCTGCTTGGACTTCAGGAGTTTCCATGTCAGAAACTTTGAGTCTCTTCCTGTTAGCTGGGTCAGCCACAATGTCCATTCACTTTGCCAATGAATGCTAATGTCTTAGTGAGCTATAAAACATAAACTCACAACTACTGTGCTGCAAGTTCCATGTTGAAATAGTTCCAGTAGTTCTAAAACCCAAGGTGGAGTTGATATCTGTTCAGAACCTGTCGATTTGAACGTCTTAAACATCAACAAACATCTGTTTTTACAAACTGCAACAAAGGCTTTTCACATCACTGTCCAGCTGAAACTCATATTTCCAATAACCTCCTGTCTCCACCCACTTCCTGGATATAAACCAATGACAGATCAGTAAACTTTTAGGCACCAACTCCTTTTCCAAACATGAACCCTTCAAAATAAAACAAAAAGTGGCAAAACTTCCTTCAAAACAAAAGTGCATTCCAACCACACTAGTACAAAACACAAAATACAATTATTTTGGACTGGCTTACACACGTCTTGTAAAATTATACTTCAAAAGAACTTCCTGTTTTATCCAAACATGAAGATAAACCGTAAACCAAACGAGACAAGAAGTAAACCTTCCATCTATTTCTCTTATGTTACCCACATTACAGAGCAGGGTGGAAGGAGGTGAGGTCTCCAGCAGTCACTGTGAGAGGTGGGGACACCTGGACAGGTCTACTGTCCATCACGGGGACACATAGAGACAAGCCAGACTGACAACCATTCACTCTCACTTACCATGAACCTAACATGCAGGTTGTTGGTTTGTGGGAGAGAACCGGAGTACTCGGGAGGAAATCCCTGCATGCTCGGGGGAACGTAACCTGTCCTTAAAATGGTCTCTGGCAGGAAGTGAACCTGCAACCTTCCTGCTGTGAGGCGACAGTTTAAACGGTTTAGTCGCCCTGGCTACAATGGTATCTGACCATCTTTGAACCTCTGACTTCCACAGATTTGTGAAAACATTTTTGGTAACTTCTTTTGCTTTAATCCGTCTTGCATTGGTCCAAGAATTTCACTGCTGGTGGCGCCGTACAGACAACGCTGAGTCTCTGGCAACCACGGCCCCAGTTCAGAGCAAAACACAAAATCAAACTGGTGCTCTAATTTATTTCTCCTAGCTGTTCTTTGTCAACAGTGCCAACAGTGGTGTCACAAACGTTCAAAAATAAGTGGTCCATTGTCGAAAGCGACCAATTTCGTTTGTCCTACTTGCATCTGTCCACGACAACAAGTACAACGCAACAATACAATTGGAGCCATTGGCGTCGAAAAAGTCAAGTTGTTTCAATATCTAGGGGATGTGTTGGACTGTACTGGAACAGCCGAAACTGCCGTTTGGGCACGCATACATGTGGCGTGCAATAAATGACATCTACTCGCTTCTATATTGATGCGGCGCGACATCCCACTACTCCTACGTTCAAGACTCTGTGGCTCAGTGATACGTCCCATGCTGTTGTATGGCGCAGAAACATGGCCAATGACAACAAAACTTGAACAGCAACTTCACCAAACCGACATGAAAATGTTTCGATGGATGCAACACATTGGTCTTAAAGATCACATCCAATCGACTGAAATCCTGCGTCGAGCTGGCTTATGTGCGATTAAGGACGCATGCTGGTGACACCATTTGCGATGGTTCGGTCATGTTAAACGAAGTGAAAGCAGTGCTGGTGACACCATTTGCGATGGTTCGGTCATGTTAAACGAAGTGAAAGCAGTGCTATACTTGCTATTGAAAACCTTGAGGTACCTAGCACCCGTCCCAAAGGCCATCCGAAAAAGACCTGGGTGCAAACGATTCAACAATATCTGAAAGTGTTGAACCTCAATGAACTGGACGCAACTGACAGCCTAATCTGGCGTCAAAAACTTGGCGACAAAGAAGCAACGTCCCACCCCGGAATCGGGAAAATGGACGTTAAATGAAGAAAGAAAGAAAGAAAGAAAGGTAGGTAGGTAGGTAGGTAGGTAGGTAAGTAGGTAAGTAGGTAGCTAGCTAGCTAGCTAGCTGTGTCGTTCAGACAACCAGGTTTGCTTCGAGCACTAACCTTTTCAAGGTAAGTCCTTGCTGGACACTTGGCTAGGAGCATCTAAGGGGCACCAGGGGTTGGTACAGATAATAACTCATCTTTTCCACATTCTGTCAGCTCGATCTCGAGATCCATCAAGAAGTGTTTTAACTGCTGCAGCTTGAACTCTACTGGAGCTGGAACAACCGTCTCTGCTGTCACCAGATCTTCTAGAGTTCCTGTTGAAGGATTTAAAGTGTACTCAGTTCATTTACAGAACCTCAAGAGTCCTTTTTTGTTATTATTTGTTGCTAGCCACAGACTCTTTGTTACCTGTGGTCAACATGGGAGGTACTGTATATAGCGTACCATCAAAGTTGATAGGGCAGATTTGAAGGAACCGCCACAGTGACCAGTGACCAAAACCAGGAACAATCCCTTTGCTCAGAACACCTACACGTTGAGCTGTTTAACCACTGAAGTGTCTAAAGTTTCTGTAGAACACCTGTGAGAGCTTCAGTATCTGGTGTCTCGCATGAAGGTGGAGAAGAAGAAATCACACTTTCTTGTGAAGAGTTTGTGTAAAGGGTTAAAAGACTGAACACCAGCTGTCGTTGAACAGGGAAGTGGGTGACTCGCTTCAGTCAGAGCGGCGCTCTAGAGAACTTCCAGGTGGATGGAGGGCTACCAGTCCAGGTTCCCATGATGCAACAGGACAACTACCCAGTGAAGATGGGGGTCGACTCAGACCTGCACTGCACGGTGGGCATTGTGACCAACGAGGCACCGGCGTTTCCTCCACAGAGACTTTACGAACTCTCGTCCTGTAGGTCGCTCAGATCCAGATGCAGAGCGACGTCAGCATGTTCGTCTTCCTGCCTGACGAGGTGACGACCAACACCACTCTGCTGGAGGAGAGTCTGACCGCAGAGTTCGTCCAGGACCTGTCCATGGCGCTCCGACCGGCCCAGGTGACCCTGACGCTTCCCGTCCTGAGGCTCAGCTACTCCACAGACCTGCTGCCGCTGCTCGGTGACCTCGGTGAGTCCGAGTCGACTTCAAACGTTTTACGATCAAACCTCACACATCGATCAGCTGAGAGAAACTTTGTGTTTGTGCAACAACATTTTTACTGAATGTGAACATCCAGTGTAAAGGTAAGGGCTGTGTTAGCTGTCAGCATGTACTTCACTGGGAGTCTGTCTTTTCCCAGCTCCCTCAAACGCATCACAGTTCACTCTCCCTTTCATTCTGAAAACCACGGCAGCTCTGTTTAAACAATGAGACACGCCCTTTCATTGAGTCTTTTCTACGTGTCCCGTGTCCCGGTTGGGGGGTGGAGGTGACGGAGCCATTCCAGCACAATTACCTTCATCCTCCTCCTCTTCCTCTCTGCAGGTCTAGCGGAGTGGCTGGAGAACCCAGAACTGGAGAACATCTCTAACCAGCCCGCCAAACTCAGCAGCGTCAACCACAAGGTTGTCATGGAGACCGCCCCCGAGGGTACCCAGTACCCCGGCGCCGCCTCGACACCCGCCCACCTCGTGTACCGAGTGGACCGGCCCTTCATCTACCTGATCCGGGACGAACCATCGGGGGCGCTGCTGTTCATCGGCAAAGTGGTTAACCCCAAAGACCTGACAATATAACACACACGCACACACGCACGCTCACACACACACACAC
>JBBPBX010095100.1:0-13260 GCA_038048925.1 Garcialebias charrua
TGTGTGTGTGTGTGTGTGTGTGTGTTTACGTTTATATACTTTTTTCTCCAACATTTCCAGGAGAGCATGCCCCCTAACCCTTCTTCATAGGCGCCGTGTCTCTGACTGCCTTCAACAATTGTTGGCAGGTACGGTACTTTGTCTAGTACTCTAAATTTCAATTAAAAACTCGTTGTGTTACAAAGACGGTGGACTGATTTGCCATTTGTTTTTGAATGCTCCTTAAAATTAAGCCATACCTAATCATACATTGAATAATGTCTAATGTGATCTTCTAAAAACTCCAAACAGAGTAAATCTATTGTGTGAGTTATAATGTTCTGTCAGCTCTGTTCAGGGAATGTAGTTGAAGTAATTTATGTGTAACCAACTCAAAACTCACCTGTCACAAGCTTTAAAGAAAATGTGCACAAATTAGGACCTGCCTTAAGTATAACTACCATAAAAATGTTAATTTCTCCATACCATTAGAACAGAAAATCTGATGTAATTGGACACTTTCAACTAATATATTTTAGAAATAAGAGCAACAAAGGGCCTTATTTTTTTAATTTATTGCATCAATAGCTACAAGGATGCCTGTAAGCCAAATCACTGATAAAAATGTCAGAATTGCCCATATGATATTTTAGAAATAAGAGCAACAAAGGGCCTTATTTTTTTAATTTATTGCATCAATAGCTACAAGGATGCCTGTAAGCCAAATCACTGATAAAAATGTCAGAATTGCCCATATGCACCCCAACTGTATTAGACTACTTTTAAACTAAAATTACCTGAAGAGTATGTCTACAGTAAGTCTGAATATTTATCTGTGTGGATAGGGCCTGTAAAGTAGAATATTTCAGATCATTTCCCTGAAAACTGTTGCACATTTTCTTTCAAACACCAATTACTTTGATAATACTCTCATCATAATTGAAATGGGATTCAAATTTAATGATCTTTTTACATATTTGAGCTTGAACATTATTTTTTGTGGAATGGGATTTTTGTTTTTGTTTTAATTAAGCTACAGATTAACAATTGCCATAACCTAAATGTTCTAGAAACCTTAAAATTTATATGGCCACATAAAAAACCTAGACAAGTTGGACCTAATCAAACCAATAAAGAAAGAGCAAACAGAACTTGTCAGGGTCAAGACTGGTGTTGGTAGTGTACTCAAAGTGATTAAAAGAGCCTTACCATACATGACAATAAGCAAATAATTCCATCAATCTATCAATCCATCCATCCATCCATCCATTATCCTTACCCACTTCTTCCTTTTTGGATTGCAGGGGTCACTGGGGCCCATACCCAGTAGTCACTGTGTGAGAGATGGGGGCACCCGGGACATGTCTCCAGTCCATCATAGGGACACATAGAGACGAATGAGACAAATAACCATTTACTGTCTCACTCACACCTAGAGACAATTAGAGTTCCAATCAATCTAACATGCATGTTTTTGGTCTGTGGGAGGAAACCAGAGTACCCGGAGAAAACCCACGCATGCACGGAGAGAACATGCAAACTCCACCCAGAAAGGCCCCCAGCCAGGATTTGATCCAGCAACCTTCTTGCTGACAGGCATCTGCTCTGCCAGCTGAGTCACCATGCTGCCCTCAAGCAAATAATCATTTATACAAAATTATATAATTAAGATTAATTTTTCAAATTGTAAACCACATTATTTATGTTAATATAACTTGTTTGTAAAAAAAAATTCAGGTTATAAATGTAAGTTCTGTATAATCGATAACATGGTTGCAATTAATAAATTAATTAATTAAGAAGCATATATTATGGAAATGTTGCAACTCTACATGCCTAACACAATCCTGCATCTAACTCAAGGGGGGTTTGCACAGCCTATGAAAACATGTCTGGATAGTTGTGAGTTTGGAGAATTCTTTAGATCATGTCAATGCAGCTACAAGCTAACAGATTTACACCACCTGAGCACAAATGTACTTTGCCACAGGCATAAAGTCTACACTGGGTTGTTTCCATGCCTTTGACAAGATCAGAGTCATGGCAAGGCATGACGCCCAAATGACCCATTCAGCTTCAAATTCTTGATGATCAAGATCCATGTCTGCAGGCCCCAATCATGAATAATATATATTTTGAATCAGCGTGTTTTTCCAAAATTTTAATTTTTCCAATATTTTGTTGGCATTGTAAAGAAGGATGAAAATGTTCAAGACAAGTCTAAAAAAGCTAAGTCTGGTCCTCTGGACATTCAAAAAAACAAAAAAACAAAACAAAGCAAAAAATTGTAGAAACGTTTCGTCTTTCGTCCGAAAGACTTCCTCAGTCTGAGGTGCTGGGTTCAGCTCAGTCTTATAAATAGCACCCTCTCACAGTGTTACACAACCAGTTGGCTGATGACAGCCTGAAACCAGCTGCTCACATGATCAAGGAGGACCATCAGCCTAACAATGGATCGTTAGCACCCTGATGGTTGTTTGCTATTCACAGAGGGCTGAGTGATACCAGCAATCACAGCATTGTAGGAGGGGGACAGTTGAACTCGGAGGCCTCCACCCCTGTTTAATGATGGGCGGTTTCTTTTCACAAAGATGGCCTCCTTTACTCCTCTCTCAAACCATCGTTCCTCTCTATCAAGGATGTGAACATCTTCATCCCTGAAAGAGTGACCGCTGGCCTGGAGATGAGTGTAGACTGCAGAGTCCTGACCTGATGATGTTGATCTTCTGTGCTGGGCCATCCTTTTGGCCAGTGGCTGTTTAGTTTCCCCGATATAAGACTGATCACAGCCCTCCTGACACTGAACAGCATACACAATGTTACTCTGTTTTTGCCGGGGGACTGGATCTTTGGGATGAACCAGTTTTTGCCGTAATGTATTTTGAGGTTTAAAAGCCACTGGGACGTTGTGTTTAGAAAATAAACGTCTCAATGTCTCTGAAACCCCTGCAACATATGGAATGGCCACTGGTCTGGGTCTGGGTTCCTTCTTTTCACCTGATGGCTGGCTGGAGTCCATTTTGGGTTTCTTCTCTGCTTTCAGGAAGGCCCAGTTAGGATATCCACATTTCTCTAGAGCCTGTTTTGTGTGTGATTTCTCCTTCTGTCTGGCTCCTGCGTTAGTGGGGACGCTGTCTGCTCTGTGGTACAGAGTCCTGATGACTCCTAACTTGTGCTCCAGAGGGTGATGGGAGTCAAACTGTAAATACTGGTCTGTGTGGGTGGGTTTGCGGTACACCTCAGTTTGCAAATTTCCTCTATCAGAAACTGAGACCTCACAGTCCAAGAAAGCCAACCTGCCATTTCTTACATCTTCTCGTGTGAACTTGATATATTTATCCACAGAGTTGATGTGATCAGTGAAATGTTGGACTTCCTGAGATTTAATTTTAACCCAGGTGTCATCAACATACCTGAACCAATGACTTGGTGGTCTCCCCGTAAAGGATGTCAAGGCTCTCTTTTCTACCTCCTCCATGTACAGGTTGGCAACAATAGGAGAAACTGGAGACCCCATAGCACATCCATGTTTCTGCCTATAATATTGCTCCCCATATGTGAAGTAGGTTGACTGCAGGCACAGTTTCAAGAGTTGACACAGTTGCTCTGTGGAAAGCGTGGTTCTGCTGTTCAGAGTGGTGTCTGATTTTAACCTTAAACAGACCACCTCTACTGCTTCATCAACAGGAATGCACGTAAAGAGTGATGTAACATCAAAAGAGACCATTGTTTCATCAGTCTCCATGATGACATCCCTCACCTTATCCACAAAGTCCATGGTGTTCTGTATGTGGTGTTCTGAGCTGCCAACTAAAGGGATGAGTACAGATGCCAGATATTTGGAAACATTGTAAGTGACAGAGTTAATCATGCTAACAATTGGTCTTAAAGGTACACCTTGTTTGTGGATTTTGGGTAAACCATACAGACTTGGCGTGGCCTCCCCTGGGTACAGTCTGTGGTACAGAATATTGTCAATAGCCTTGTCCTGCTTCAAAATTTTCAGGCAATCTATCAACTTCTTCTTGTAACCACTTCCTGGATCTCTTTTCAGCGGTTCATAAGTGGTTAAGTCACTAAGGAGTGACATAACTTTCTCATGATAGTCTTTCTGGTTCAAAATCACTGTGCACCTTCCTTTGTCTGCTGGGAGAATTATGATGTTTTTGTCCTTGCTAAGCGTGGTGAGTGCATCCCTCTCTTCTCTACTGATGTTGGAAGGTGGTGGTTTAGCATTACTGAGACAGGCTGAAACTTTGACTCTGAGTTGTTCTGCTTCAAAGTCTTTAATTTTGTTGTTACGGATGGCTGACTCAGTGGCTGTGATCATCTCCACCAGTGGAATTCTACTTGGTGCCACTGCAAAGTTTAGCCCCCTGGCAAGAATCTCTGTCTCCGGCTGGGTGAGCTGTCTGTCAGATAAATTCTTCACCCACTTTTCTGTCTCCCCGGCATGTGTATCAGAGTGTTGTCTTACACTGAATGTGTTGTTGTTGGAATTGTTATGGTGTTGACGAGTTATCAGTGAGTTAAATTTGTTTTGTTGACAAGGTGTACCTTTAAGACCAATTGTTAGCATGATTAACTCTGTCACTTACAATGTTTCCAAATATCTGGCATCTGTACTCATCCCTTTAGTTGGCAGCTCAGAACACCACATACAGAACACCATGGACTTTGTGGATAAGGTGAGGGATGTCATCATGGAGACTGATGAAACAATGGTCTCTTTTGATGTTACATCACTCTTTACGTGCATTCCTGTTGATGAAGCAGTAGAGGTGGTCTGTTTAAGGTTAAAATCAGACACCACTCTGAACAGCAGAACCACGCTTTCCACAGAGCAACTGTGTCAACTCTTGAAACTGTGCCTGCAGTCAACCTACTTCACATATGGGGAGCAATATTATAGGCAGAAACATGGATGTGCTATGGGGTCTCCAGTTTCTCCTATTGTTGCCAACCTGTACATGGAGGAGGTAGAAAAGAGAGCCTTGACATCCTTTACGGGGAGACCACCAAGTCATTGGTTCAGGTATGTTGATGACACCTGGGTTAAAATTAAATCTCAGGAAGTCCAACATTTCACTGATCACATCAACTCTGTGGATAAATATATCAAGTTCACACGAGAAGATGTAAGAAATGGCAGGTTGGCTTTCTTGGACTGTGAGGTCTCAGTTTCTGATAGAGGAAATTTGCAAACTGAGGTGTACCGCAAACCCACCCACACAGACCAGTATTTACAGTTTGACTCCCATCACCCTCTGGAGCACAAGTTAGGAGTCATCAGGACTCTGTACCACAGAGCAGACAGCGTCCCCACTAACGCAGGAGCCAGACAGAAGGAGAAATCACACACAAAACAGGCTCTAGAGAAATGTGGATATCCTAACTGGGCCTTCCTGAAAGCAGAGAAGAAACCCAAAATGGACTCCAGCCAGCCATCAGGTGAAAAGAAGGAACCCAGACCCAGACCAGTGGCCATTCCATATGTTGCAGGGGTTTCAGAGACATTGAGACGTTTATTTTCTAAACACAACGTCCCAGTGGCTTTTAAACCTCAAAATACATTACGGCAAAAACTGGTTCATCCCAAAGATCCAGTCCCCCGGCAAAAACAGAGTAACATTGTGTATGCTGTTCAGTGTCAGGAGGGCTGTGATCAGTCTTATATCGGGGAAACTAAACAGCCACTGGCCAAAAGGATGGCCCAGCACAGAAGATCAACATCATCAGGTCAGGACTCTGCAGTCTACACTCATCTCCAGGCCAGCGGTCACTCTTTCAGGGATGAAGATGTTCACATCCTTGATAGAGAGGAACGATGGTTTGAGAGAGGAGTAAAGGAGGCCATCTTTGTGAAAAGAAACCGCCCATCATTAAACAGGGGTGGAGGCCTCCGAGTTCAACTGTCCCCCTCCTACAATGCTGTGATTGCTGGTATCACTCAGCCCTCTGTGAATAGCAAACAACCATCAGGGTGCTAACGATCCATTGTTAGGCTGATGGTCCTCCTTGATCATGTGAGCAGCTGGTTTCAGGCTGTCATCAGCCAACTGGTTGTGTAACACTGTGAGAGGGTGCTATTTATAAGACTGAGCTGAACCCAGCACCTCAGACTGAGGAAGTCTTTCGGACGAAAGACGAAACGTTTCTACAATTTTTTGCTTTGTTTTGTTTTTTTTGTTTTTTGAATGTCCAGAGGACCAGACTTAGCTTTTTTAGATTTTTCTACCTGGATTATTGAGCATGCATCAGGGTGTTCAAGACAAGCACTTTCATTCATTTTGGTCTTTCATTGGATTTTTTTTTTTAGCGACACACTGAACCAGCTTCTACATTTCAGAATAAATCTACATCAGTATGCTTACTGTATAATTTATGTGTCATGACTGATTATAGGTGTGTGGATACCCATTGAACACCACCAAATACAACTCTGAGATGTCAGCTGTGAAACTGTGTACTCAATAAAATATTGCCCACACACAGTTTGAATACTTTCAGATATGCAGAACATGAAGCTGTTTTATTTACTGTTGATAAAGTCCAACCTGCAGTAACTCAAATACCCTGTTCTTGTTTCTGTATGTACTTTTTCTCTTCTTTATTCCTCTTTCTCTCCTCTCTTTTTTTATAGTGTGCCCTGGACCAATCCAAGGTCCAATTGTTCAGCGAGCTCTCTAATCCAGCCTCAGATTAGAGTTGGGATGCACAGTGCCTAATAGGATTGTAGTCTTAACCCTGGGGACAATACCACCAGCTGTCGCAGAGCCCTCTGTTGGCTGCCAGCAGAAATGTGCCTGTGGCAGAGGGGGAGTGGAGGGTGGAGTGGGTTGACTGTCAGAGAAGCGGGTAGATACAGGATTACTGTGGGGCTATGTGATGCTTTTAGTTTGATGTGAAATTACTGAGGACGCAGCTCGGAGGAGACAGTCGTGTAACGCTTAATTTTGGACCGCTTCCTTGTTGATTCAGCTTTTAACCTTCCTTCATCATCAAATAACTTCTCTTTTTTTTCCTTAATTTTCTTTTTGTTTCTGTCTCACAAGATCCCTTTCTCCCTTATCAATCTGCATCCAGCTACTTTCCCCACTTCCTCCACTGTGGTGGCAGGTGTCGGTTCTGTGTTGGCTCTATGAGGCTGAACAAGTGGTGAAAGAAGGGGCTGCTTTGGGGGTTTGAGAAGTTAAAAGTCAGAACCAGGACAAACAGGTGGAGGAGGATGGTGCTGGCTCTGGAGGAAGTGTGGGGCAGAGTAAAGAATGTCTGCAAGCAGAACGGACTGCTCATCCTGTCGGTGCTGGCCGTGGTCATCGGCTGCCTGTTGGGCTTCTTCCTGAGAGGCAAGCAGCTCTCCGAGCAGGTCAGTTGGTGACAGCATTGGTTGTGACTCAGAATCAACCTGGTCCTATCAGAGTTCCCCCTCCTGCCATCCTGCCTTATCCCCCCATCCACCCCAAATGGTACACAGTGATTCCCTTTTCTACGTAAATGCCAGAATAGATTCAAATAGATCTCCTGTTCAATACATAAATTATTCCAATTAGTGACTTACTCAAGAAGTAGGATTTTACTTGTTTGACTTAAAGTTTCAGTCTTATTCATTATGTGATTTTATACAGCTTGTTTTAAACACTTGGTATTTACCAGATGTAAATGATTAGACACACATACACATGCACACACAGGGACATTTTTTTGCTCATGACAAAAAGCACATTTTAGCTTCTATTTACATTACTGCTTGTTTTTTTCTTAATGCATTTATTTTCTAATTCATAAAACTATTTTTTGTCCACATGCTTCAATATAAAACACTGAAATACCCATGCAGTGCCACTAAGTGGTGATAACATCCACATTAATAGGACGATTCATTCAATCTGGTTTAAAAAAATTCCCTAAACTATATTTGTTTAATATAATTGATACTGTTTACAATTTTCTTTTAGTCATGAACTATTTTATCACACCAATAAAAATTGATAGTGACAGGGCCAGGATAAACACAGACATTTGTAAAGAAAGTGGACAGAAAACAAATGTAGTGTTGTTTTTGCCATGGTCAGTCAGAAAAGGATGGACTCTGCTAATCAGGGAGTGAGGTGCTGCCCGAAGTGGAAGAATTTAGGTATCTCTAGGTTTTGTTTGCAAGTGAGACAAGAAGGGAGCGTGAGATTGACAGAAATATTGGTACCGCTTCGGCAGTACTGTGTACTCTGTGCTGGTCTGTTGTGGCTGCAAGGTGAAGTTCCCTTGTTTGCCGGTCGGTCTACGTTCCTACTCTCATCTACAGTATATTCATGAACTCTGGGTATTGATCGAACGAATGAGAATTTGAATACAAGTGGTAAAATGTTTTTTTTTTTCGCAGGGTAGGTAGACTCTTCCTTAAATACAGTATGTAGGACAAAAGGTTTAGCTATACTGGAGCAACTTGGAGTAGAGCCATTGCTCCTCCACATCAAAGAGAGCAAAATGAGGAGGTTTGAGCATCTGATAAGGATGCTCCTGGATGATTCGTCCAGGGGCATCCAGTGAAAGTTTTCTGGGCATGTCCAAGGAAGACCCAGGCCAAGTTGGAGAGTCTGACTCTAGACTGGGAACAACTTGGAGTCCTCCCAGAAGAGCTAGAAGAGGTGACTGCAGAGAGAGATGTCTGGTCCTTCGTGGTAAAACTGCTTCCCTGCAACCCAACTCTGGAACAAGTGGAAGACAATACACAACTTCATTGTTATTGTTTACAGTGACCATTCGTACACATGTGCACTGGATGTGGCATAGCATTTTCTGTCGGTGTTTTCTCTACGTAGTTCGATAACCGTAACCCAAAGTTGGCGATAAAAGCCCATACTAGTACATGTGTACGCAGTATGTTACGTTGTGTGTTCTTAACAACTGTTTTCTAAAAGTGTTGCCTTGAGTACACGCAATTTGATTGAACGAACTTGACAAAATATCCACAATACTGTTCATTTTTTCAAGTGCCTGTAAGTATCTACTGTATTTTCTATGGGTTTTTTAGGTGTATTCGTTTGATTACTCTGTGAGTACACATGCCTGTTTTGTTGTTACATTTATGTTGTTTTGGTGCTTGTATGTTGAAGATTCTTTTTACAGAAAAATAAAGGCAGTTGTTTATGTTTTCTTTAATTTCAGTCTCCATTGGTATTCAAACTGTGTAACTACAACATAATATTCAAAACCTATGTATGTATGCATATAACAGCATTGCAGATTCAGTTGTATTTGAGCTGCATGGCAATACAAACTTCACTACTTAAATGAAATGACTAGCTTTAAAAAACACGTTTTAGGAAATAAATCCATTATCTTTTACCCGCTTCTTCAAATTTGGGACACAGGGGTCACCGGTGCCCATGTCCAGCAATCACTGTGCGAGGGGCGGGGTACACCCTGGATGGGTCTCCAGTCCATCACAGGGACACATAGAGACAAACGAGACAAACAACCATTCACTCTCTCACTCACACCTAGAGATAATTTAGAGTTACCAATCAGTCTAACATGCATGTTTTTAGTCTGTGGGAGGAAACCGGAGTACCCGGAGAAAACCCATGCATGCACGGAGAGAACATGCAAACTCCACCCAGGAAGACCCCTGAACCGGGATTTGAACTGGCAACCTTCTCACTGAGAGGAAGCCGCTCTACAAGTTGTGCCACCGTGCTGCCCGAAAAAAATCCTGGGAACATAAATAATTAGCATTATAGAGAACAACAACAACAAAAAGTGTTGACAAAGCAATACTTCATAGTGTACATTGGAACTTAAATCACAATATACATTTATCAAACAGCGTGTTCTTTGTTGGTATACCATCATGCATGACTTCACAGAACGCAGTTTATTCATGTAAAATGTAAGAATGCTGGTTCCCTGAGGTACATGTTCTGCAGCAGGTTCTGCTGCAAAGGGATTTTGCAGCCTAGGCAAAAAAAAGAAAAAAAAAGAATGTTGTTTGCTGAGCTTGCAAATTTTTGCCACACACTTTATCATCATCAATGTATGTAATTGTGTAAACATTGAAATTCATGAACTATATTAAGTACTTATGGCATACAGTATTGACACCATGGAACAAAAACAGATTAGCCATAGCCTACTGGTAATGTATGCTTCCACAGAAAACATTTGTGCAAAGAACACATTATAAACAGATTGCTGGAGTGTGCAGGATATCAAAGATTGTGGGCATGTAGTCGGGGTCATTAGGATCATCGGATTTTGAACCTGTAAGGGGAATATAAGCTCATTATATCATATATAATGCTGGTAAAAGGCTTATTCTAAACAGGGGTTAAAACAAATGCTCCTGCCTTGACTAAGTTTTTGTTAAGGGCAGCTGAGTTCTAAAGATAACAGGGCAAATTTGTATAACAGATATGCATCAATTTGGTGGCAAATAATAGCAACATAGCACATTTAGTCATTTCAATCATCAAAACACAAGATACGTTTTCAAGAATGACGTCAAAATAGGCCATGGCCACTAATATTTTGTAAATGATGTTTTATCACAGATTTAGAGAAACCATCATAAAACAAGGTCTACAATAAAAAAAATTAAATCCACTTGTTAAAGATCACAACGTTTTTTTTTCTCCTTCTCCTTCTTTTGGCTGCTCCCTTTTTCGGGGGTCGGCACAACAAACTAACTCACATGAAGACTTGGCAATTATTCTTACACCGGATGTCTTTCCTGACACAACCACATACCACCGAGCTACCACAGCCCTCTGTGTGGAGCAGAGGGCTGCTGTCTAGGGTACACGGGGTGCAGATGGTGGGGATTAAGGGCCTTGCTCAAGGTCCCAGAGTGGGGGCAAATGAGGGTGGAGGCAGGTGTGGATGCCACATTTTGATGTTGTCAAGTCAAAGTCAAAGTCAAAGTCAACTTTATTGTCAAAACTGCAATATGTACAGGACATACACAGGATTGAAATAGCATTTCTCTCAGTCCCTCGGTGCAACAGTAACCATTTAAACACTAAAACACTGAAACATTTAATAAACATAAGCATAAAATGAAATAATAAAAAGTGTAATACTGTCCTGAGTTTTTTGCATAGTAGTATAAAAGTGTAAAAAGTATATCTATAAAATAAAATGAAAGTTCTGGCATTGACATTTGTAATAGAGTGACAAAGCAGCATATGAAGTTTATGTACACAGTATATGTATGAGGTAGTTGATATTGGTATAGAGGTAAAGTGGCATATGCAATAAGGCTAGTAAAAAAAATATATATATATATATATATATATATATATATATATATATATATCAGCAGTAGTGTAGATATAAAAAGTAGTGTAAATGTAAACAGTAGTAATAAATGTAAACAGTAGTAATGAATGTAAACAGTAGTAATAAATGTAAACAGTGAATGTAAACAGTAGTATGACTATAGGCAGTAATGTAATACAAACATTAGTGCAAATATAAGAAGTAGTGCAAACTGAATGAGCACATGACCGTGAGTTGAGTGAATACATAGTTCCCACACACGTGACTAGAATTCTAGAATTCTGGAATTTCCGCCATTTTAGTAGGATAAACCGACGCGAGCAACCAGAGCTACTCTTGACCAAGGCGCTGTGGTTGGAGTTGAGTTGGAGGAATAAATGTCAGACGAAGCGGTACTGCCCCCTGGTGGAGAAGGGCAACAAGTTGTGAGTTGGAGAAATAAATCATGTCAGACGAAGCGGTATTGCCCCCTGGTGGAGAAGGGCAAAAAGTTGTCACGAAGAAGTTACTCTGAGTGTCCACAACGGAGCAGATTCGCAGCTTTAAATTCATGGATGGATGCTTAAGATCCAGTAACAGAGTTGTGAAGGACGTCCAGAGCTCGTCATTGCTGTCTTCATGTTAATAACAGTTCTGGTGAATGGCAGAGTAAGTGATTACACGTAGATGTGACGTCCCTCGTAGCTATAGCAGCTAAGCTAGCTCTTTGCTAATGGTGTTGTTTACTGCGTGCTAAGCTACGTAGCTTGAGCTACAGTAAATATAACCGATTTTTAACATAACAAAGAATAGCTTAGCTAATGTAACTTGTGCCACAGTAAATATCAGCCATGTGTACTTTAGTAAAAGCTACATCGGCTATGCTAATCTGTGCTACTTTTTTATTTTTTTATCTGTGCTACTTTAAAGCATAGATATTAAAGATCGTTGCTTCAGCTTAACTGATGAGCTTGTTAGTAAGGATGGCTGATATTTCTCACATTACATTATTTATTTAGCCTATGACTGCCTTTCATACTTAAATTAGTGTTAACAAAATAAATTATTTATAATTATTTCTCAGTCATAGTATTAACGTTTCTCAGTAAATGTCAGATATTTATTTTCCACTGTGATTTGCCTTTGTTAATAAAGTTAGTGGTGAAAAGTTACAATTTGGTAACTCCTTTTACCGTAATCCATTAGTTAAATATTGCTTTAAACCCTGAAAGCATTTTGTTTTCTCTTTCTGTGTAAGATGCTGAGTCCCAGGAGATCGATGAAGCTGGATGGATGAAAGATGGATGAATCTGCTTTTCAAATACATTTGGTGTTGCTGTGAAAACACACATTGCTAAATGAACGTGTGCTTACCTTTAGTTTGAATAAAACAGTTGTACCAAGTTTCACCTTGTTTATTTCAATAATTAAGTTGTTGTTTAATGTCCAATAATGAGAAGTTCTACTGCACATAAATAAAACCTACATGTAGTGATTGTTCTTAATTGGCAACTTAACTTACCAGTTTAGTGTTAATTATTAACATGTACAAAACATAAAAACATGCATGTTCCTGTTCATCCTCCAGTAGTAGACTGATAAAGTTCAGAATAAAAGCTATAATTATAAATTCAAAACAATTTAAACTGAATACAATATGAGAACTGTGGGTGATTTTATATATTTTAATGAAATGATTAATCAAAACACTCTTCAACAAGAAACGATGCATCCGAGCGCAGTTTCTGATTTTAAACAAATGAACAGATTTCTCATCATGTGGGACCATCCGACTGGAGCAGCCAACCCCTCCGGATCTGAGACTGGACCCGGGTCTACGAACTATTCACTCATCTGTACCTTAAAAAAATGAAAAGATTAGTAAACATTGTCATTTTTTGCATCACAAAGTTTAAAATAAGACTCCAAGTTTGCTACTCAAAGTATAAAAAATAAATACAGTTGCACCTAACAGCTATCGTACCGGTAAGTGTGGCTGTCAACTTCAGTGTGGGGTTCTGGTCA
>JBBPBX010095101.1:0-10057 GCA_038048925.1 Garcialebias charrua
TCCTGTTTTTTCCAGCTGAGGCGTCTGTCTAAGCTGAAGCCCATATTATCCAAAAAGCACCTGGAGACAGTGATTCACGCATTCATTACATCTAGGCTTGATTACTGCAATTCACTTCTGTTTGGCGTCAGTCAAGCCACCATTGCACGATTACAACTGGTTCAGAACGCAGCTGCCCGATTTTTAACCAGCACACGCAAAAGAGAGCACATTACACCAGTCTTGGCCTCCCTTCACTGGCTACCGGTTCATCTTCGAATCCAATTCAAAATTCTCATGTATGTCTACAAATCGCTGAACAGTCTCGCCCCCGCCTATCTCTCGGATCTGATACACCCATATGTCCCTCCACGTGCTTTGAGGTCAGAGGATCAGGTACTCTTAATAGTTCCAGAAACTCGCCTTAAGCGCAGGGGTGACAGGGCGTTCTCTGTAGCAGGCCCAAGACTCTGGAACGAGTTACCGCTGCTCATCAAACAGGCCCCCTCCCTCTCGGTTTTCAAATCCCGGTTAAAAACTCACTACTACTCCATTGCTTTCAATGCCAGCTGATTTGTATTGGATCGTTTGATTTATGATCTGCAATGTTTTTATGTTTTTCGTGTTGTACTTCATTGTCTGTGTTGCCTGTTGCGTGTTTGTTTGTCCAGCACTTTGGTGTGGACTTGTTCCTGTTTAAAGTGCTTTATAAATAAAATGGTATGGTATGGTATGGTATAATACAGTACTGATAAACCTGTTGTTTGTTTAGGAACCTCCCTGCAGTCTGTCCAGAAAGTCTCCACTGGAGGAGCTTTTTGCTGAGCAAGAGGCACAACATAATGTCACAGCTCCATGTCCATGAAGAAACAAATGGAGAGAGGGCTGCAGATACCAGGACATCCCACCAGCTGTTCTGTCTGAAGATCCTGCTGCTGGTGGTGGAACCAGGTTAGCCCATCAGTGGGAGTTCAGTAACATGACTGCAGCATCAGACACTGGACAATATTATATGTATAATAATAATAATACAGTATATGTTGGTGAGTCCTCCATGTTGGCTCTAATCTGCCCTGTGAGAAATTCATAGTAAATGTAACAAAAAGGAAAAAGTTCATAGCATTAAATTCAAACAGAAGTTCAAATTATTTCATCCTGAAAGAACTCTGGCTAACTACTGTAGCTCTTTTATAACATGGAGTTAAACTCAAAGTAGTCTCCTCAGATAAATAGTGTTACCATTATTTTTATATTAAAGTTTCTGTTAACTTATTATTTTTATTTTAAAGTTTCTGTTAACTTATTATTTTTATATTTGATTGTTTCTGTTCAGTGCCCTGATACAACTTCTGTTGTGACTTGGAGCTATACAGTATAAATAAACTGAACTGAATTGAATTTACATGTTTTTTTTTTAACCCCGCCTACAAAAAGAATCGGAATCGTGAATCGAAAAGAATCGGAATCGAAACGAAGAATCGGAATCGGAACCGGAATCGCTCAAATTCAAACGATGCCCA
This sequence comes from Garcialebias charrua, assembly GCA_038048925.1. Taxonomy (NCBI): domain Eukaryota; kingdom Metazoa; phylum Chordata; class Actinopteri; order Cyprinodontiformes; family Rivulidae; genus Garcialebias; species Garcialebias charrua. Next base: position 1,500 of record JBBPBX010095101.1, read on the forward strand.
ACCCTAGTACTGTGTTAAGATAGGCTAAGTGCTTGGTAAAATACAGTACTGTACGTATAAGGTGAAGTATTTAGGTGTGTTCCGACTTACGTCGAAATTTGGTTTACGACGCAGCACAGGAATGGAACTCTGTCGTAAGTCAAGGACTACCTGTATATTAATCTCCCAACCCATCCTGTGACATTTTAGTTACAGACACGCATCACTACTAGAAGCCAGAAGAGGGCCACGTTCTTTAATTCAACATTTTGTGTGTGTGTGTTTCTCTTCACAGTATGGAGTTGTTTAGGCGACTGAGGAGGCGAAGCCTCACCTGCATACAAGGTGGGGTTCTCCTTCCAGGCTCTCTCCAGGCTGTTGTGCTGCTTGGCTAACTGCTCGATGGTCTCCTCCAGATGGTGACGCTGTTCTCTCTCATAGTGCAGAGTCTTCTGCCACTTGCGGCTGTGAGATTCTGCCACGTCCAAAAAGTCACGACAAGCCTGAAGTGGGAACACAATGCACGTCAGAGGCTACCGAAGGCCCTGCCGAGCTGCGGTCTTTCAGTCAAAGGGAAACGTATCAGGCTGCAGAAGTTTGAAGTGCGTGAACTCACATTGATCATAGCATTGGAGGTGATGCGGAAAAGCGTGGCTCGCTCGTTCACAGCTTTCACTCTGTCTGTGCTGTCAGCGGAGCCACGCAGGTCTTCCAGGTCGCTGAGGGAGCGCTGGAGGGCGGCGCCGTGCTTCCCTATCAGCTCATTGCAGGTACCCAGATCCCCCAACTTGGTGGCCAGGGTCTTGAGCACACCTTTGTTCAGGGCGTGTTCCTCCTGAGGCGCAGGGGTTTCATCTCCTGAGTCGTCTTCACACAGAGATGCAAAAACATCACCAGTTTAACAACTTACCACAAACTGTTTTTATCTGTAGGTCATCGTGTTTGAACGTTCTCTGCCGAGATGGGAAGCAAGATTTCATCTGACAGTCTGGAGAAGATATTTTAAATATTCTAAAATTAGAGTGGGACTAGTTGAGGGTGTTTATGGTGAGCGGATGGAGAAAAATAACGCTTCACTCTGGACTTCAGCAACCTTTCATTTACAAAATCTGAAAGCTGTGAATGAAAATGGTTGCCCAGGAAACGCAGGACCCGTGCAATCAGGAGGCAAGGCTATTTTTGGAAAAAAGGGAGAAAAAAGGATGACGCACTACCCCTTTCCTTTCTCTCTTTGTGGCTCTTTCTACAAAGTAACTGCTGCTGGCATGAGTTGAGCTAAGTGTCTCAAGGTTTGTCAGTGAGTTTAAAGGGTGGGTGACATCATCTTTGAACTTTGCATATAGTGACACAACATAAATATCTTGTATCATTCAACTATGGTCGTTTTAGCAAACAAAATGATATATTATTGAAAATTCCTTTCAAAGTGAGTTTAAAATTAAAAACCGTGTTTCTTCACGGGACATCCGACTACACGCAAATGCAACACCTGTGACGTAGGATGAAGAACCTCCGTTTGCGTTTGCCATGATAACACATACTCATTTCTCTGCCAGATCGCCTTTTTTTTGTATAATTTGAAAAATGCCGTTACCTTGTGTCGCATTTGGGTGTTCTAATATCATCAGTGAACAAGTGAGCCTTTTCACTTTCCCAAAAGATGAAATACTTCGTCAAGAATGGAATAAACAAAGCTGCCCCCCCCCCTCGGAGCTCCCTCGCTTCCTGAAAAGGTAAGACTCAAATAAATACGGGTGCAGACCTAAATTAGAACCTGCTGTTTCTTGTTCATCTAACTTTCTGCTTCCCAAACTGAAGATAAATCGCTCAAATCTTCACTTAGATTGCGAAATTAGTCGGTTTATTTATTGTCGACCATGAATATGTAAAAGGGGCATTCTAAAGACGGACCAAGATCTCGTTCTTTCTGTCACAACCCAACCCGTGTTGCATTCACGTGTAGTCGGATGTCACACAGTTTTTAATTTTAAACTCACTTTGAAAGGAATTTTCATTAATATATCATTTTGTTTGCAAAAACGAACATAGTTGAATGATACAAGATATTTATGTTGTGTCACTATATGCAAAGTTAAAACATGATGTCACAGACACTTGAAGAAAACGATTGATTGGACGTTACAAAGTATATGCACAATATTAGATTTAATCTGTACAATTTTAAAGTTGTAATCTACAATAACTTAAAGCTCCCCTGACATCATCTTTGAACTTTGCATAAAATGGCACAACATATATATATTTTAACATTGAACTATGATCGTTTTTGCTAAAACAATGTTAAATTAATGAAAATTCCTCTCAAAAATAGTTTAAACTTAGCGCCGTTTTTTTACACGGTAAATCCGGATATTTCCGGTCACGTGACTGTGACGTCACGTCCAGATTCCTGCTCGAACGCGCATTGAAAAACAATGGCGGAGAATGCAGACGCATCAGACGAATTTAGCAATTTAAAAGTTGATATTTTAGCGATTTGTCTTCAGTTCGTGAAGCAGAAGTTATTTTGAGTGATCAACAAGAAACAGCAGGGTTTTATTTTCTTCCTGCTGCTGCTGTTTTCATGAGAGGTGTCACGTTCAGGAAGTGAGCAGGTGTGTGGTTTTCAGCCGCAACTTTTAGAGCTCGATGGGGTAAGTTTAAAAAGTCCAAAAAAAGTCCCGTTTTCGTTACGTTATCACATAGCAGAGGCTCTCCCAATTGGTTGCTGCGATGCGTCGAGTGTCGAAAGTTCAAATATTTGACCCTTGGCGGCTCGACGCTGCTCGACGCGTAGGTTGCTTCGGACGCGCGCGGAAAGGAACTGCCACGTGCCGCCGCGCCGCTTCAAAAGCTCAAAACGCGCCACTTCACGATTCGCTGTGCCTCGACGCGTCTCCACATAGACTTTCAATGTAAACCGGCCGCTTCCGCTGCCCGAAACGCGTCTGGTCGGTACCCAGCATAAGTAAGGAAGGCCCAGACTTCCCTCTCCCCAGCCACTTGGAGCAGCTCCTCTGGGGGAATCCCAAGGCGTTCCCAGGCCAGCCGAGAAACATAGTCCCTCCAGCGTGTCCTGGGTCTTCCTCTGGGTCTCCTCCCGGTGGGACATGCCCGGAACACCTCACCAGGGAGGCGTCCAGGAGGCATCCTAACCAGATGCCCGAGCCACCTCAACTGGCTCCTCTCGATGTGGAGAAGCAGCGGCTCTACTCCGAGTCCCTCCCGGATGACTGAGCTTCTCACCCTATCTCTAAGGGAGAGTCCAGACACCCTGCGGAGAAAACTCATTTCAGCCGCTTGTATCCGAGATCTCGTTCTTTCGGTCACAACCCAAAGCTCATGACCATAGATGAGGGTGGGAACGTAGATCGATCGGTAAATTGAGAGCTTTGCCTTTTGACTCAGCTCTCTCTTCACCACGACAGACCGGTACAGCGCCCGCTTCACTGCGGATGCTGCACCTATCCGCCTATCGATCTCACGCTCCAGTTTTCCCTCATTCGTGAACAAGACCCGAGATACTTAAACTCCTCCACTTGGGGCAGGACCTCCTCCCCGACCCGGAGAGGGCATGCTACCCTTTTCCGGCTCAAGACCATGGCCTCGGATTGGAGGAACTGATCCTCATCCCGGCCGCATCACACTCGGCTGCAAACCGCTCCAGTGAAAGCTGTAGATCACGACCTGATGAAGCCAATAGGACCATATCCGTATTGGACCTCACATCCGCTTTCGACACCATCGACCATGAGATCCTCATTGCTAGGTTGGAGCAGTGGGTGGGCATCTCAGGATCAGCCCTAAACTGGTTCAGATCCTACCTCTCTGACAGGTCTTTTTGTGTGTCCATCAATGATTTTACTTCTGCAGTGGCGGCTCTTAAATGGGGGGTTCCGCAGGGGTCCATCCTGGGTCCTCTCTTGTTCTCCTTATACCTGCTGCCACTCGGTGCTATCTTCCGGAAACACAATATACCTTTCCACTTCTACGCTGATGACTGTCAAATCTACTTCCCCCTAAGACAAAATGGTACAGGCTCTATTCAACCTCTGCTCGACTGCCTGGCTGACATCAGGGACTGGATGGCTTTAAATTTCTTAAGCTTCAATGATAAGAAGTCTGAAGCCATATTGTTCCTTCCCAATGACACAACCTCAAACCACTGCATTGACCTGTCTGCTCTACCCCTGTCCGAAAAACAAAAAGTCAAAAATCTGGGAGTGATAATGGATCCTTCCATGAAACTCAACAGTCATGTAAACATGATTGTCAAATCCTGTTTTTTCCAGCTGAGGCGTCTGTCTAAGCTGAAGCCCATATTATCCAAAAAGCACCTGGAGACAGTGATTCACGCATTCATTACATCTAGGCTTGATTACTGCAATTCACTTCTGTTTGGCGTCAGTCAAGCCACCATTGCACGATTACAACTGGTTCAGAACGCAGCTGCCCGATTTTTAACCAGCACACGCAAAAGAGAGCACATTACACCAGTCTTGGCCTCCCTTCACTGGCTACCGGTTCATCTTCGAATCCAATTCAAAATTCTCATGTATGTCTACAAATCGCTGAACAGTCTCGCCCCCGCCTATCTCTCGGATCTGATACACCCATATGTCCCTCCACGTGCTTTGAGGTCAGAGGATCAGGTACTCTTAATAGTTCCAGAAACTCGCCTTAAAGCTACAGTATGTAGCTTTTTTTATGAACATATTTCTTCACTCTGTCACTACCTCCTGACAGACTGATGTTAGCCAGGTAATCTCTGAAAAAAAATTAAAAAAAATATTGTCCCCTTGCTTCTCCAGGTGGTAAATAAGCATTTCTAAAAAGAAAAGGTGACCCGCCATTTTCCAGCCAATAAAAACAGAGTTTGTAACCAGCCAATAAAAACAGAGCTTGAATTTGAATCAGCCAATAAAAACAGAGCTTGAATTTGAAATTCAACAGACCACAAGGGGGCAGAGCCACATATGGCTCTGAGGGGGAGGGATCAGAATGCTTTGCCTGTTGAAAATATTTCTAACTGCTGCAGTTCTACAGAAACTGCATACTGAACCTTTAAGCGCAGGGGTGACAGAGCGTTCTCTGTAGCAGGCCCAAGACTCTGGAACGAGTTACCGCTGCTCATCAAACAGGCCCCCTCCCTCTCGGTTTTCAAATCCCGGTTAAAAACTCACTACTACTCCATCGCTTTCAATGCCAGCTGATGTGTACTGGATCGTTTGATTTATGATCTGCAATGTTTTTATGTTTTTCGTGTTGTACTTCATTGTATGTGTTGCGTGTTTGTTTGTCCAGCACTTTGGTGTGGACTTGTTCCTGTTTAAAGTGCTTTATAAATAAAATGGTATGGTATGGTATGGTATATCATCTGCAAAAAACAGAGAAGCGATTCTAAGGCCACCAAAACGGATCCTCTCAACACCTTGGCTGCGCCTAGAAATTCTGTCCATAAAAGTTATGAACAGAATCGGTGACAAAGGGCAACCTTGGCGGAGTCCAACTCTCACTGGAAACGAGCCTGACTTACCACCCCTCCCGGAGTACCCCCCACAGAACCCCCCGAGGGACGCGGTCGAATGCCTTCTCCAAGTCCACAAAGCACATGTAAACTGGTTGGGCAAACTCCCACGCACCCTCCAGGACCCTGTTGAGGGTGTAGAGCTGGTCCAGTGTTCCACGACCAGGACGAAAACCACACTGCTCCTCCTGAATCCGAGGTTCGACTATCCGACGGACCCTCCTCTCCAGAACCCCTGAATAGACCTTACCAGGGAGGCTTAAGAGTGTGATCCCCCTATAGTTGGAACACACCCTACGGTCCCCCTTTTTGAATAGGGGAACCACCACCCCAGTCTGCCAATCCAAGGGAACTGCCCCCGATGTCCACGCGATATTGCAGAGTTGCGTAAGCCAACACAACCCCACAACATCCAGAGCCCTAAGGAACTCAGGGCGAATCTCATCCACCCCTGGAGCCCTGCCACCGCAGAGCTTTTTAACCACCTCGGTGACCTCAGCACCAGAGATTGGAGAGCCCGACCCAAAGTCCCCAGGCTCCGCTTCCTCAGTGGAAGACGTGCCAGTAGGATTGAGGAGGTCTTCGAAGTACTCCGCCCACCGACTCACAACATCCCGAGTTGAGGTCAACAGCACGCCATCCCCACCATAAATGGTGTTGGTCGCGTACCGCTTTCCCCCTGAGACGCCGGATGGTGGACCAGAATCGCCTCGAAGCCGTACGGAAGTCATTCTCCATGGCCTCTCCGAACTCCTCCCACGCCCGAGTTTTTGCCTCAGCAACCACCCGAGCCGCATGCCGCTTGGACTGCCGGTACCTATCTGCTGCTTCCGGGGTCCCACAGGCCAAAAAGGCCCAATAGGACTCCTTCTTCAGCCTGACAGCATCCCTCACCGCCGGTGTCCACCACCGGGTTCGAGGGTTGCCACCACGACAGGCACCAACAACCTTGCGGCCACAACTCCGATAAGCTGCCTCGACAATAGAGGCGCGGAACATGGCCCACTCGGACTCAATGTCCCCCGCCTCCCTCGGAACGTGTTCAAAGCTCTCCCGGAGGTGGGAGTTAAAGCTCCGTCTTACGGGAGACTCTGCCAGACGTTCCCAGCAGACCCTCACAATACGTTTGGGTCTGCCAGGTCTGACCGGCATCCTCCCCCACCATCGGAGCCAACTCACCACCAGGTAGTGGTCAGTGGACAGCTCCGCCCCTCTCTTCACCCGAGTGTCCAAGACATGCGGCCGCAGATCAGATGAGACGACAACAAAGTCGATCATCGAACTGCGACCTAGGGTGTCCTGGTGCCAAGAGCACATATGGACACCCTTATGCCTAAACATGGTGTTCGTTATGGACAATCCATGACGAGCACAGAAGTCCAATAACAGAACACCACTCGGGTTCAGATCAGGGGGGCCGTTCCTCCCAACCACACCCCTCCAGGTCTCACTGTCATTGCCCACGTGAGCGTTGAAGTCCCCCAGCAGAACAAGGGAGTCCCCAGGAGGCGCACTCTCCAATACCCCCTCCAAGGACTCCAAAAAGGGTGGGTAATCTGAGCTGCCGTTTGGCGCATAGGCACAAACAACAGTCAGAGCCCGTCCCCCCACACGTAGGCGAAGGGAGGCTACCCTCTCGTTCACCGGGGTGAACCCCAACGTACAGGCACCAAGATGGGGGGCAACAAGTATGCCCACTCCTGCTCGGCGCCTCTCACCAGGGGCAACTCCAGAGTGGAAGAGTGTCCAACCCCTCTCAAGGAAACTGGTTCCAGAGCCAGAGCGTTGAGGTGAGTCCGACTATTTCTAGCCGGAACCTCTCAACCTCACACACTAGCTCAGGCTCCTTCCCCACCAGAGAGGTGACATTCCATGTCCCAATGGCCAGCTTCTGTAGCCGAGGATCAGACCGCCAGGGTCTCCCGCCCTCGGCCACCACCCATCCCACATTGCACCTGACCCCTTTGGACCCTCCCACAGGTGGTGAGCCCATGTGAAGGTTAGGACATTGTGTACAACGTAAAAAAAAAAAGAAATGAATGCAATGATTTGCAATTTTTTAAAATTTGTATTTTAGTCAAACTTTAACATTGTAAACATTGTATTAAATGCTGACCCTAAGAAATTGTATTATTTTCTGGAAGACATAAGGTAATTTTTAGTTTTCCTGTATCAACATTAGGCACGATAACGAATTTTGCTGGGTGATTGTCTCAGAAATGATTGCGATAAACGATATTATTGTTTGACATTTGACAATAATTAGTAATTATTGTCAAATTTAAGAAGAAATGTTTCCTATCATATTTTGTTTTGAGTGTAGTACATTTTTTCGACCAACGGATGGCAGTGTAAGACTGTTTGAACCGAAGGATGAATAGTGAGGGTGCAAGCAGCGTGTCTCTAAGAAAAATGGGAGGGAGGCGCTTTGGAGCTTTGACAAAACTGAGGTTTTTCCTCAAGGTCAGCCTGTTAGCTTAGCTCGTAGCTTAGCTTCTCAGCTTAGCTGCTTTTAATGATCCAAATGATGAACTGATGCAAAGTGCGAAACTGTTCTGAAGTCAAACAAATCAAAACTTGAAATTATATTTGGAAAACCATAGATACCATGTCTTTTGAACTAAAAAAGAGGAGGGACCATCCGGCCTGTTCATAAGCTTGACTCTTTAATGGTATGGAGGTGCATTAGTGGCATCGATACAAAATGGTATTTATAGGTTTGATAACATAATTAGCTAAATAAGTCAGCAAAGAAGACCCAGGACTGTTGAACATCTAGAACCTTACAGACAAGAATGGGATGTGTTCTCCTATAAAAACTCCAGCAGCTGCGGAGGGGATGCTTCACAGAAGGAAACTGACCAACTTCCTTTGAGATGTGTTGCTGCCATCACATTCAAAATTAACACACACACATATCTATCTATCTATCTATCTATCTATCTATCTATCTATCTATCTATCTATCTATCTATCTATCTATCTATCTATCTATCTATCTATCTATCTATCTATCTATCTATCTATCTATATCTATATATATATATCTATA
>JBBPBX010095104.1:0-13259 GCA_038048925.1 Garcialebias charrua
AGCTCTCTCTTCACCACGACAGACCGGTACAGCGCCCGCTTCACTGCGGACGCTGCACCTATCCGCCTATCGATCTCACGCTCCAGTTTTCCCTCATTCGTGAACAAGATCCCGAGATACTTAAACTCCTCCACTTGGGGCAGGACCTCCTCCCCGACCCGGAGAGGGCATGCTACCCTTTTCCGGCTCAAGACCATGGCCTCGGATTTGGAGGAACTGATCCTCATCCCGGCCGCATCACACTCGGCTGCAAACCGCTCCAGTGAAAGTTGTAAATCACGAACTGATGAAGCCAGTAGGACCACATCATCTGCAAAAAACAGAGAAGCGATTCTAAGGTCACCAAAACGGATCCTCTCAACACCTTGGCTGCGCCTAGAAATTCTGTCCATAAAAGTTATGAACAGAATCGGTGACAAAGGGCAACCTTGGCGGAGTCCAACTCTCACCGGAAACGAGCCTGACTTACTGCCGGCAATGCGGACCAAGCTCTGACACCGGTCGTACAGGGACCTAACAGCCCTTATCAAAGGGCCTGGTACCCCATACTCCCGGAGTACCCCCCACAGAACCCCCCGAGGGACGCGGTCGAATGCCTTCTCCAAGTCCACAAAGCACATGTAAACTGGTTGGGCAAACTCCCACGCACCCTCCAGGACCCTGTTGAGGGTGTAGAGCTGGTCCAGTGTTCCACGACCAGCACGAAAACCACACTGCTCCTCCTGAATCCGAGGTTCGACTATCCGACGGACCCTCCTCTCCAGAACCCCTGAATAGACCTTACCAGGGAGGCTTAAGAGTGTGATCCCCCTATAGTTGGAACACACCCTACGGTCCCCCTTTTTGAATAGGGGAACCACCACCCCAGTCTGCCAATCCAAGGGAACTGCCCCCGATGTCCACGCGATATTGCAGAGTCGCGTAAGCCAACACAACCCTACAACATCCAGAGCCCTAAGGAACTCCGGGCGAATCTCATCCACCCCCGGAGCCTTGCCACCGCGGAGCTTTTTAACCACCTCGGCGACCTCAGCACCAGAGATCGGAGAACCCGACCCAAAGTCCCCAGGCTCCGCTTCCTCAGTGGAAGACGTGCCAGTAGGATTGAGGAGGTCTTCGAAGTATTCCGCCCACCGACTCACAACATCCCGAGTTGAGGTCAGCAGCACGCCACCCCCACCATAAATGGTGTTGGTCGCGTACCTCTTTCCCCCCCTGAGACGCCGGATGGTGGACCAGAATCGCCTCGAAGCCGTACGGAAGTCATTCTCCATGGCCTCTCCGAACTCCTCCCACGCCCGAGTTTTTGCCTCAGCAACCACCCGAGCCGCATGCCGCTTGGACTGCCGGTACCTATCAGCTGCTTCCGGGGTCCCACAAGCCAAAAAGGCCCAATAGGACTCCTTCTTCAGCCTGACAGCATCCCTCACTGCCGGTGTCCACCACCGGGTTCGAGGGTTGCCACCACGACAGGCACCAACAACCTTGCGGCCACAGCTCCGATAAGCTGCCTCGACAATAGAGGCGCGGAACACGGCCCACTCGGACTCCATGTCCCCCGCCTCCCTCGGAACGTGTTCAAAGCTCTCCCGGAGGTGGGAGTTAAAGCTCCGTCTTACGGGAGACTCTGCCAGACGTTCCCAGCAGACCCTCACAATACGTTTGGGTCTGCCAGGTCTGACCGGCATCCTCCCCCACCATCGGAGCCAACTCACCACCAGGTAGTGGTCAGTTGACAGCTCCGCCCCTCTCTTCACCCGAGTGTCCAAGACATGCGGCCGCAGATCAGATGAGACGACAACAAAGTCGATCATCGAACTGCGACCTAGGGTGTCCTGGTGCCAAGAGCACATATGGACACCCTTATGCTTAAACATGGTGTTCGTTATGGACAATCCATGACGAGCACAGAAGTCCAATAACAGAACACCACTCTGGTTCAGATCAGGGGGGCCGTTCCTCCCAACCACACCCCTCCAGGTCTCACTGTCATTGCCCACGTGAGCGTTGAAGTCCCCCAGTAGAACAAGGGAGTCCCCAGGAGGCGCACTCTCCAATACCCCCTCCAAGGACTCCAAAAAGGGTGGGTAGTCTGAGCTGCCGTTTGGTGCATAGGCACAAACAACAGTCAGAGCCCGTCCCCCCACACGTAGGCGAAGGGAGGCTACCCTCTCGTTCACCGGGGTGAACCCCAACGTACAGGCACCAAGATGGGGGGCAACCAGTATGCCCACTCCTGCTCGGCGCCTCTCACCAGGGGCAACTCCAGAGTGGAAGAGTGTCCAACCCCTCTCAAGGAAACTGGTTCCAGAGCCAGAGCCATGCGTTGAGGTGAGTCCGACTATTTCTAGTCGGAACCTCTCAACCTCACACACTAGCTCAGGCTCCTTCCCCACCAGAGAGGTGACATTCCATGTCCCAATGGCCAGCTTCTGTAGCCGAGGATCAGACCGCCAGGGTCCCCGCCCTCGGCCACCACCCATCTCACATTGCACCCGACCCCTTTGGCCCCTCCCACAGGTGGTGAGCCCATGGGAAGGGGGACCCACGTCTCCTCTTCGGGCTGTGCCCGGCCGGGCTCCATGGGTAAAAGCCCGGCCACCAGGCGCTCGCCAGCGTGCCCCACCTCCGGGCCTGGCTCCAGAGTGGGGCCCCGGTGACCCGCGTCCGGGCGAGGGAAAACTTAGTCCATTTATTTCACTCATCATAGGGGTTTTTGGGCTGCACTTTGTCTGGTCCCTCACCTAGGACCTGTCTGCCTTGGGTGACCCTACTAGGGGCATGAAGCCCCTGACAGCATGAAGCTGGCTCCAGTCAATCTGTTTCTCTCTCTTCATTCTAAACAACTTCTTCTCTGTTCTAAAAAACTGATATCGAGTGACCTTCATCCACTGGTTCGTTTGGACCAATGGGGAAAGAACAAGTCATTGATCACAGATCCTTTCTTAAAGTTCTAAGCTGTTGCTGGAACTGACAGAGTCGGTGGAGTACCTCAAGCCATGAGGTTCCCCAAAAGAGTTGAATGAACGCCAGTCAAACGCCAATGACACGTCATTTAGTTGGGACTTCATAGCACTTGTAAGCTATGAGTCTGTTTTTGAGCTCTAAGCTCTCTTTTATTGACATTCCGTTAAGGAACGTCTTATCTTGAACAACAACACCAGGAGCTGCCGTTACTACGGTCCGAGTCTTGGCACACGTCTGGAGACGCTGAAGAACAGTAAACGAACCATCTTCACGAGGTAACAAAGTTGTCATATGCTTTACCAAGTTGAAAAGAACTACGTGGTGGCTGCCATGCGGACGCAGGTGAATGTCGCGCTGCACAGGACGTTTAATTTACTCAAATAATCAATCAAGCAAGTTGTCATCAAAATGATACAGAGTCACACTGAATCTGTGAACTGAACTTGCTCTGCTGCTCGTGTGAGTTTAAAACTTCGTCTTTGGCTTGACGGACTAACAAGCCGTGGGACCGGATTGTTTGGTCATTAACCTTCCGGGCGGTGTCGCTGGCTAGCGACCTACCTTTGGGAGCCTGCTGGAGCTGGCTGCTCTTCGGCTGTTGGGCCGGGGTCCGTTGCTGCTGCGGGGAGGAGAGGCGTCGGTGGAGCTACGTTCCAGTTTTGGGACGAATTCGAGCCGTGGATCCGAGGAGAGTCTGAGCCGGCGAGTTTCTACTTCCTGGTTCAAAGGTGTGGAGGACGTCAGTCTGCGGTGGAGATCGAGGGCTGGTGGATTAGGCTAAAGGCTAACTGCTAAAGGCTGAAGACTTCATAAACCAACACCAACGGGCGAGTGTCATATTTTGTGAGTACAGAAATGGCAAAATCTAAAACAAAAAACAGGATCTGTTGGAGACTAACACGGATGATTTGGAGAAGATAAAAAAATCTCTGAACTTTATGAGTGAAGAGCTCAGGAACGTATCAACCCAACAGAAACTTCTGCTGGTTTAAGTGAAACAATTAAGATTACAAATAAATGCAAACACACCCAACCTCCATCCACAATCCTGCAAAGCACATGACAGAACACAACAATGGAACATACATGCATAAAGACTAATAATATTCATGAGCTTGCAGTAGAATTCTATAAATACACATACCCATATCTACAAATATATATATACAGTAGTATACATACATATACTTTTATATTCATTTATATATATACCCATCTACATATCTACAAATATATATATACAGTAGTATACATACATATACTTTTATATTCATTTATATACCCATCTACATATCTGCATATATCTATATATACATCCCTGCATCCATTTGTGTGTGGTTGTGAGCATGCATAAGTGTATAAGGTTCCTCCAATAGAACATTTAGTAGCGACTGTGAAGCATCAGAGATCCGTCCCCCCAAAGCCCGAGGCAGACGAAGGAGCGATCAAAGCCCAAGACCCCAGGAAGGACCCCGAGCCCAGAGTCCCCAGGACCGCCCGAACAGGACGAGCCACTAGCCCACTCCCCAGATCCTACCAAGGGGAAGAACCGGACGAACCCCTACCAGCGACCACATACAATGACCCCCCGGTGTCGCCCGCGACAAATTCACAGGCCCCCGCCGGAGCCCGCTGCACCGACGTAGCCCCAGGGCCGGTCACCGAGGCCCGGGCACCGGGGACGCCCACCCCTCAGGCCCAGACCCGACCGGACCAGAGGGCACGAGCCCCACCAAGCAGCCACCAGGCCGTGCCGACAAACGCCCAAGCGCCCAACCCCAGATAGTGAGGGCCCCAAGCACGCCCGCAGGCAAGGGAACACCCACCAGGGGGGGCCACGTGGCAGGAGCGCGACACTAAGTAGCCTCGGAAGTATCAGAGAGGGGGCAGTCCAAAACCCAGCCTGACACTTAAACATTCATACACAGATATACTCATTCAGACCCACCCTCATCCTCACCCTCAGTCACAGAAAGACAAACAATAACGACATGTTCCATTCATAATCCCGATGCACACTCTATACCCCCTAGGTCCAAGACATGTACCTGCTCCCTGCGTGGGGCAGCCCACATCCAAACCCAGGAGGTAGGCCCATTCATTCTGGGGTGGAGAGTAGCAGACATCCAAGATCCGGCCCACCCCGCGCCCTGCCGACAGGACAGGACACCCGAGTCCAAGCAGCCCCAGGGGGAGCGCACTGCCAGCCCCGCCCACGGCGAACCCGCAGGCCCCGAACCCCCCCACACCCCAGCACAACCCCTGACAGCCCACCCCCAGAATGTCCGCCAGGCAACCAGGGGGGTAAGAGAAAAATAAATAAATAATATATATATATAAATAAATACATAAATAAATAAAATCGAAATTAACAAATCAAGACCCCGACACACACACCCCCGTCCCCAAATGTACTGTTGGTGAGTGTTGTTCTAAAGTGTAATTAAAAGGGAAAGAGAAGGAGCAAAGGCTGGCATTATACCAGTTTCCCCTCCACTCCAACTCTAACCCAGGCCCTTATTGTCTAAATGCATAATGTTGAGTGAGCACAGGAATGGGGGCGAGAGTGATGTCATCCCGCCACCCATAACCATGTGCTCACTCCTTCCCTATATGTGACTTTTATGAAGATGTTTATGAATGAATGTCTAAAGTGTATATAAAATTGAGTCCCAGGTGCTCTGTACAACAGAGATGTAGAACCATTGCAGCACACCCGAGACTCAAATTCCCTACATGTATTAATTTAAGATGAAGAGGGCGGAGGTGCGTGGTGAGGGATGGGGAGAAAATATCTGCAGGAACAATGCTCCCACAGCGAGTCAGCTCCCCCGCTGACCCTGCGTACCCCCCCCCCAGTTCGCCAAGGTCCACCCAAGGAGCGAGGTAGTGGAAACACCTCTCCGACCGCCAGGCCATTGAGCCAAGACCAGAGAGGGACACGGCCCCGAGGGCCGCCAAAGCAGAACCAACAGCCCACACCCACCAGGGCCGCCACGACCCCTGCGAACCGCAGTCAGCCCACAAGGACGACACTACCAAGAGCGCCCGCCCAACCGCCGACAGAGCCAGGAAGCACTGAGAACAGGCCCCAACCAGGGCCCGCTCACCGGCCAAGCATAGTCCAAGACCATCATCAAGGACATCCACTTGGTCCCCACCCCAGAAGAAATACTACACCCACCCTTCATATTAATAACTTTCAGAACATATAACACATTAGACACCCAGGCTGGGTTTGCCCGCCCCCTCCCATTGGCCACCAGTCACACCCCCAGACACCCAACCCCCAGCACATGAACCCCCAACCCACCAGCGAGCCGAGGGCCCCCGGCCAGAGCCGGGCACCAGAGCGCCAGCCAGCCCATAACCCGGCGACCCGCCCGCCAGAGCCCAAGACCCCCCGATCCCCACCAGGTCCAAGCCCGGGGATGACTCGCCCCCAGAGTCCCAAGCCCGGCACCCGCCCCGAAACCACCCCAGCACAGCCGGGTCACCGACCGGTGACCCATGACCGCCGCTACCGACCACCCGTGGGCCCGCATGCCGCCCCTAGCAGACATCCCCCAGAACCCCCCCGGTCCTCCCCAGGTCGAAGACAGGGTCCTCCCCGCCCAAGCAGCCCCAACCCCCCGGCGCCCCAAACCCCAACCCCCCCCACCAGCCCCAATGCCCCACAAGGCCAGATCCCAGACCCCCCACCCTCACTACGTAACGGAGCCGATCAAAGAATGCCAAATAGATTGATCCGATGTGTCGGCAGATGCTGTTTCAAGACTAATATGATCTAACAGAAGATTTTTATACTGATTAATGCTAAGATTATTTTTATTTTTCCAATTTACGAGTATGGTTTTCTTTGCGATGCATAAGGCAGTGAAAAGCATATAGGATGTATTTTTTTCCAGTATAACATCTTCAAAGATACCCAATAAGCAAACAGATGGAGAGAGTGGGATATTAAATTTCAAACATTTAGACAAGTCTTCACATACCTGTACCCAGAACCTCTGAACGGGTGGACAGAACCAGAGTGCGTGAATATAATCATCAGGTAATAATAATAATAATAATTAATTCAATTTATAACGCACTTTTCATTACTGAAAATCTCAAAGTGCTACACATATATTGAATGCTACACACATTCATAAACCGGTGGCGGCAGACTACCATGCAAGGTGCTTTCCAGTCCTACCGGGAGCAACTCAGGGTTAAGTGTCTTGCCCAAGGACACAACGACACATGGTGCGGGTCCCGGGAGTCGAACCGCCAACTTTCCGATCGGGAGACGACTGCCATTACCACTACACCACGGCCGCCCTAGGTATATTACTTATGCACTGTGAGCAGTTGTTAGATGGTGTAAAGCCCATCTTAAACATCCGCTGACCTGTATAATGTACTCTATAGAGAACCTTATATTGTATTAATTGTAAATTGGAGATTCTAGTCAATTTAAAAGTATTTGAACATACTTGAGACCAAATTTTTTGTTCGAAGTTGATTGATAAATCTGACTCCCATTTTTCAACAGGTAGTGCTATCGAGTCATCGATTCTAGATAATTTTTTGTATATTTTAGATAATAATTTAGGTGGTTGAAAATTAATAAACTCTAACACACATGTTGGTGTTTCCAACAATGTTTTTTTAAGCTTAAATTTCTTTTTTACAATTGACTTAATTTGTTGGTATTGTAGGAAATATTTATTATCAATGTCATATTGTATTATTAATTTATTAAATGGAATAAAGTCTATGCCCTCAAATATGTGTTCCAGACAATCAATTCCTTTCATTCTCCAACCTGGGAAATTTAACATATTATTTTCTTGTTGAATGTCAGGATTGTTCCAGAGAGGTGTATGTCTACATGGGAGAAGTGAAGACTTTGTCATTTTCAGATACTCCCACCATGCCATCAGAGATGAGCTAATATTGATGCTCTTAAAGCAGACATGTCTTTTTAAAACTGTACTGATAAATGGTAGATCTGAAATCCTAATATCATTACACAAAGTTTGTTCTATATCTATCCAAGTATCATCTAGTGCAGGGGTCACCAACGTGGTGCCCGCTGGCACCCGGGTGCCCCCAAGGACCATTTGAGGTGCCCGCGGACCTGTTCTAAAAATAGCACAACTCACTACTAAGCTGCATTTAAAATATCATTTTATTCAGTTGTTATTCTTTTTTTGTATTTATATATATATATATATTAAAATGTCTATCTTAAAAATATGTTCTTAAAAATATGTTTATTATACATTTTCTTCAATTTACGCTTTGTTATTTCCGAAGAGTTTATCAAACTGGTGCCCTTTGTATGACTCCGTACCCACGAAGTAGCTCTCAGTTTCGAAAAGGTTGGTGACCCCTGATCTAGTGCATTCGGTTTTAACCACTTTGATATATATTTTAATAATTGTTGATTTGTTGTCTTGCTTTCTCTTTTCTTTCTTTCTCTCTTTAAAAAAATAAAAAAAATAAAAAAAAATAAAAAAAATAAAAAAATAAATAAAAATAAAGAAAAGAGTATTGGAGTGAGAGGATGGATGGGGGGTGTGGGGGGAGTCCATCTATAAATGGAAAAAAAATAAAAATAAAATAAAATAAAAAATAAAATAAAATAAAAAATAAAATAAAAAAGATTACAAATAAATTTGAAGGATAAAAAAATTCTGGAACTTGAACATAGAGTAGAGGAACTGGAAATAAACGCAAGGCAAGACAATCTCGTAATATCCGGTCTTGTGATTAAAACTCGTTCAGACAAAAAGACCACTACCAGTGATGGAACTGCTGAAAATGCGTCTTCACAGGAACAGCGATCTTTGGAAAAGCAAGTTGTGACTTTTTTACAAAATAAGAAAATAGAAATTAAATCTGAAGACATATCTTTGTGTCATACCTTGCCTAACAATGTTGAAAAATCCAAACCGGTTATTGTTGTAAAATTTATTAGTAGAAAAGCTAGAAATACAGTAATCATGCAAGCAAATAAACTCAAGGGAATAAATGTTTATATAAATGAACATTTAATGGAATTATTGCACGCGAAGCAAGATTGTTAAGGAAAAAGGAAAAGATAGTGTCTACGTGGACAAGAAATGGAAAGATCTGGGTACGGGCACAGGAAGGATCGCAGGCAAAAATGATACAAGATGTGAAAGATTTGGAAAAATTTGGATAGTATAGAAGGTGTCTATGTCCTGTTATGTCTAATCAAAGTTATGATGAAGTAAATCAACATGATGAAGAAGCACACGGTTAATGATGATGCATGATGATTCGATATCTAAAATATATAATGTTGATGAGGAATTCGAGAGAAGTCTTTTTCCAACTAAAAAAGAAAGTAAATACTATAATGAAGAGCAGTTTATTGATGTGAATATAACAGATGATGATCTTTCTTTAATTCACCTAAACTGTAGAAGTATAAATGCAAATTTATCATACATGTTAGATAATCTCAAAAACATTAATAAAACTTTCAAAATAATAGCATTGTCGGAGACATGGCTTAATGATGATAATATAAATAATATACATATTGAAGGATATGAATTACATCATATGAATAGGAAAAATAAAAAAGGCGGAGGAGTGGCTTTATTTATAAACAAGGAAATAAAATGTAAATTAATTAAAGATATGTCAATTGTTGTTGACAATATGATGGAAATGATCACAGTGGAAATTATAAACAAATGTGGAAAAAACATTATAATAAGCTGTGTCTACCGATCACCATCTTCAAAGATAGAGACATTTAATGATAAAATATTGGAGTTGTTAGTTAAGAGCAAAAATAAAGTTTTCTTATGTGGAGACTTCAATATTGATTTAGATAACAAGGCAGATCCAAATAATATCAGTATATTTGTAAACTCAATGGCCCTCATGCACGAACCGTTCTTACGCACAGATTTGTGCTTAAACTGTGCGTACGAGTGATGTAGGATCATTTGTGGCATCCAACAATGTTTTCGTATCCTAGGATTTTTTTCAGATACGAACAAAATCTACGTGTGGTCCCGACCTGTCGTATATTTTACGAGGAGTCGGTCTGCTGTCATCCAGACGGCCTTTTCTCCACTAATAACTTTATATTTCGTTATTTAGAAAATATTTTGAGTTTAAAAACAATTAAATGCAACCACACATATTGGTTTAATTAAAGCGGCTTCAACACCCCCCCCCCACGTCCACCACCTTGCGCCACCCGCGCGTGGCCCCCCGCGCCACTCATGTCGACCACCGTGTGCCACGCAACGCGCCCGCGCAACCACGCCACGCGCCCCCACCCCGCGCCACTCATGTCGACCACCGTGTGCCACGCAACGCGCCCGCGCAACCACGCCACGCGCCCCCACCCCGCGCCACTCATGTCGACCACCGTGTGCCACGCAACGCGCCCGCGCAACCACGCCACGCGCCCCCACCCCGCGCCACTCATGTCGACCACCGTGTGCCACGCAACGCGCCCGCGCAACCACGCCACGCGCCCCCACCCCGCGCCACTCATGTCGACCACCGTGTGCCACGCAACGCGCCCGCGCAACCACGCCACGCGCCCCCACCCCGCGCAACTCATGTCGACCACCGTGTGCCACGCAACGCGCCCGCGCAACCACGCCACGCGCCCCCCCAGTGCCACTCATGTCGACCACCGTGTGCCACGTAACGCGCCCCGCGCCACCACGCCACTGTCGACCACCCACACACACACACACACACACATAGCGCCGTTGCAGAGACAGGGGAGAAAAAAGCGAAACCAGCTTATTCAGTTGTTTCATGTCATTTTTAATATAAACTGCCTGTTGACTGTGGGCGCTCACTGATGTCATCTGTATTCTGTGTGGGTCTGCGCTCAGATCCGGGGCTGACACTATGATCAAAGGCGAGTCAATTTTAATTCGCCAAACGCGTTTGTGTGTTTTCTGACGCATAAAAGCCGGAATGAATGGACACTTCCTGCTCGCGGTGGCAGGAAACTATATCCTTATATGGTGTTTTGAGGGGTGGGAATTATGTAAATAACCTCTCGCGTGCACGAGCAGGTGAATAGAACAGGTGGGATTCATCATTATTTACACAGCTCATATACACACATTTCCTGACGATAGAAGACTTTGTTGGATCTGACGTGGCATGTTCGTACGAACACTTTGTACGAACAAAAGTAGGAGGAATTTAGGATAAAAATACGAACATTTTCGTGCATGAGGGCCAATGTATTGTTTAAATTTATATCCATTAATATCAAATCTGACGAGAATTACTACCCAAAGTGCAACATTAATTGACAATATATTCACAAACATAACAGATGGGGAGGTGATAAGTGGTATATTGATGATGGATATCAGTGATCATTTACCGGTTTTTCAATTTACAAAAGTGATGATAGTAAACCAACAACAATTAAAAGAAAACATAATATAATAAATACATCAAAAAAAGCATTAGACAAATTCAAAGAAGATCTAGACATACAAAAATGGGATGAAGTTTATGTTGATGACGTAAACAAATCTTACGATGAATTTATGAGGATCCTTGAAAATTTGTTTAAAAAAATTGTATGCAGAAAATCTACATTAAGGATAAAAAAGTAGATCATCCTTGGATGACTAATGGATTAAAGAATGCATGTAAAAAAAGAATAATCTATATTCACGTTTCATAAAGTCTAGAACACAGGATGCTGAAGAAAAATATAAAAAGTACAAAAATAAGTTAGTAGGGATTATAAGAAAACAAGAGGGAATACTATAGTCAATTATTACATAAATGCAGTGGTGATATGAGGGCGACATGGAGAGTAATTAACAGTGTTCTAAATAAACATAAGGGTAACATGGGATTGTCACAACATTTTGTGGAAAATAATGTAGAAATTCATGATGACAAAGAAATTGTAAATGGTTTCAATAATTATTTTGTAAATGTGGGATCTAATCTTGCAACCTCAATTCCTAAAATAGATGAAAACGTGAGTTATTTAATCAGTGGTTGTGTAAACAGTATGTTTTTAAATGGAACCACTAAAGAAGAAATAATGAAGGTTGTTGGACAATTTACTGATAAAAGATCTAAAGACTGTGATGATTTGGATATGATGGTTGTGAAGGAGATAATAAGTCATATTATAGAGCCATTTACACACATCTGTAATTTATCACTTTCTAAAGGTATATTCCCTGAAAAAATGAAAATTGCAAAGGTGGTTCCAATTTTTAAAAATGGGGAGAAATGTTTATTTAATAATTATAGACCTGTTTCTTTGTTGCCACAGTTTTCAAAAATCCTTGAAAAATTATTTGTGTCCAGATTGGACAAGTTTCTTGATAAAAACAATATCTTGAGTAATAGTCAGTATGCCCTGATGCATGCTCAATAATCCAGGTAGAAAAATCCAAAACAACATCCTTGATAGAGAGGAACAATGGTTTGAGAGAGGAGTAAAGGAGGCCATCTTTGTGAAAAGAAACCGTCCATCATTAAACAGAGGTGGAGGCCTCCGGGTTCAACTGTCCCCCACTTACAATGCTGTTATTGCTGGTATCACTCAGCCCTCTGTGAATAGCAAACAACCATCAGGGTGTTAACGATCCATCGTCAGGCTGATGGTCCTCCTTGATCATGTGAGCAGCTGGTTTCGGCTGTCATCAGCCAACTGGTTGATCCACTGTGGGAGGGTGCTATTTATAAGACTGAGCTGAACACAGCTTCTCAGACTGAGGAAGTCTTTCGGACGAAAGACGAAACGTTTCTACAGTTTTTTTTTTTTTGCTTTGGTTTGTTTTGTTTTTTGAATGTCCAGAGGACCAGACTTAGCTTTTTTGGAATAGTCAGTATGGTTTTAGATCAAATAATTCGACAAGTTTGGCTCTTATGGAACTGATAGAAGAGGTTACTTCAGCAATAGATGATAAGCAGTATTGTATTGGTCTGTTTGTTGATTTGAGAAAGGCTTTTGACACCATTGACCACACCATTTTACTTGAAAAATTGCAACAGTACGGTATTAGAGGTCTAGCCATACAGTGGATATCTAGTTATTTGAAGGGCAGAAAACAGTTTGTACAAATTGATGATGTGAGATCTCAACTATGCAGTATTTCGTGTGGAGTACCACAAGGTTCAGTGCTTGGCCCTAAGTTGTTTATTTTATATGTAAATGATTTAATTAAGGTGTCTGGGATTCTAAGGTGTGTTTTATTTGCAGATGACACTACTTTTTTATGCTCGGGTAGAGACTTGAATCAGACGTTTGA
>JBBPBX010095107.1:0-13259 GCA_038048925.1 Garcialebias charrua
CACCTGTGAGGCGGATGGATTATCTCGACAAAGGCGAAGTGCTCACTAACACAGATTTACACAAATCTGTGAACAATATTTGAGAGAACGGGCCTGTTTTAGACCTTTGAGTTCAGCTCATGAAAAATGGAATCAAATATAAAAGTGTTGCTTTTATTTCTGTTCAGTGTACACTGTAATTAGAGTGCTGACATGTAAACTGTATCTGCAGTTTATTGCTAAACTTTGCAGTACTGATATTGCACATACTGATATTGTGTGCAATGAAATTGCAATGACAATAAACATCTAAAATATTGTGCTTGTGTCCTTATAATAAAATAGCACAAGCTGCCATCACTGATTAACAGATGACACTTTTATTGTCTGGCAGGCAAAGTTACTCCAAGAACACCTTAAGCTCCTGTATCTTCGAAAAAGATGTCACCTGAGAGGATGTGGTCATTTGCATGCATTAAATCTTTTGTTCAGTTGTAAAAGACATTGCACAGGCTGCAATCAATCTGGGCAGCCTGGAGGGCAAACCCACACCCTCCTGCAGAAGCTAGTACCGGTACAGTACACACAGAACCTAAATTCACCCCACCTAAGGCCAAACAGTCAAATTACCTAGAACACTTCTTACCTCTGGATATGTTTAGACAAAGCACCTTGATGCAAAGTCTCCAATTACACTTAACAGCATTTCTATGACTTTAGCCAAATGATAGTTCTGACAAGCTCTGACTGGTGCTTCACCATTCTGAGAGTCTAGAAATGTGACAGCTCAGTCAGACTACTGGTAATCAAAAGCTGGTGTGAACACACAACATAAACCTCTAACTTAGATCCGACCATTCACTTTCATTTTAAATCTGCGTATTTCTCATACGTCTGCATCTTGTTAAAGTCAAACTGCCAATTGGAAAACAGAAACATTAGATAACAGTATAGTAACAGTATAGATGCAGTAAATAACAGTTTTGAATCAGACTGTTATACCGTCCATCTATTTCAGTGCTGTGCTGTGAAACAGACCTAAAATCTGTTTTAATCCACTCCCTCTCTTGGAAGAAAACTTTAAAAAGAGTTAGGAAAAGGCCATCAGTTGGAACAAACCATGGAAACTGTAACAATGACGAGGGGGGATTCTGTAAAAGTCTTAGAGTGTTTCTCTAAACTAACAAGCATGATTTCAGCGTAACAATCTAAAGCAGAGGGCACAGCACAGTTCTCAGCCAACCACCTTCTTCTGGCATCAGTTTTTTTTTTCTTTTGTTGTGGTTCCTGTAGAAAACAAAAGATCCATCTTCCATCTTTCCACCGAGTCCTAAACCACTGCGCCACTAGTAAACAATTCTCTGGTCTGGCGTTTACGATTGAAAACATCGTTTTCCAAGTCTGCCGATTGGCAGCATTTCAGAAATAAACTGGGTGAAAATAATAAGAAATAAGCACATCCTTTATTATGAAAAGCACAAGCAGTTCAATTTGGAGTGCAGCGATCAGACACAGGTTTGTTTCCAGGATGGGTGGAGCACGCTGCAAGATCTTCCAAGTACTGTCACCAAAAATGCTAAGGACAGACGACAGCACCTATTAGGCATTTCCCACAGTCACCGTTAAATACAAGGCAAGGCTTATTTACTTCCCTGCTTTTTTAGCAAGTGCGCAATTACAGTACTGAGTCCATGGTCAGGAGCGTCTGAGCTAGGAGCTGTGATTAGTGCTGCATGCAGACACTTTGGAAGGTAGCTGACTGAAGATGTGTCCATGTCCTCTGATCAGATGTTTTTAGCTGTCCCAAAAACCTTTTATAAAACCAGAGGAGACAGAGCTTTTTCAGCTCTGGCTCCTAAATTGTGTAACGAGCTGCCACTGAAGGTCAGGCAGGCCCCATCAATCTCTGTTTTTAAAACTCGTTTAAAAACGCATTTGTTTTCATTGGCTTTTAAACCAGAGTGAGTTCGCATCTCTGTTTTAATGTTGTATTCTTTTACTTGTGATGTTCTGATTATATGATTGTTTTTATTGTTTTGTGTTTGTTTTTGTGCTTGTACAGCACTTCGGACGGCAGATGCTGTATTTTTAAGTGCTTTATAAATAAACTGGTATGGTATACAGTTGAACTTCAATTTTTTTTTAAAAATATAAGTAATTTAACTTATAGTCCGGAAAATACGGTATATATAATTTTTGATGTAGAAGTTGAAGATAGATACCATACCATAAATTGTTCATACTTTTTCTCAGTAACTTTTTCTAAATTTGCTACCACTTTTATTAGCTATGACAGCAATCGAACAGATGCCATGATTCAGTCCGTCTCTTTTGAATGTCTTTCTTGGCATCACTGGAGTCTTTAGTCTCTCGTAAATGAGTCCCTGCGACTCAGTGAGATTAACCTGTATAAATAAAGGTTGAATCAATGAAAAACATTTTGGTGTAGTTTTTTTTTTTTTAGGGAATAACAGCAAAGTTATTCCATCAAAGTCCATCAAAAGATGTCTCAGCTGAACCGAAACAATAAATGCATCTAAAAAATTGTCGGTTATTAAATGAAAATGCACCATCTAAAGCAACCTAATCACACGAAGAAGAACCACAGTAAAACTGTTCACAAAGACTACAGTATTTCTGAACGGAGGTTGTTCTAAATGGTAAATGGACTGTACTTGTATAGCACCTTTCAAGATACTCAAAGTGCTTTACTGTTCCCTCTGCTATATCTATACGAAGAATAATCAGAGCTTTATCACATTCATACACTGATGGGACACACATCGGAGGAAATGAGGGGTTCAGTGTCTTGCCCAGGGACACTTTGGCATGTGACTGCTGGTAGAATCAAACCTGCAACTCTTGCATTGGAGGACGACTGCTCTAACCACTCAGCCACAGCCGCCCCGGTCTGTGCACAATAAACTTTCAAAAATTATTCCTGTCTTTAACAAACCATATCAGCTGCAACTTTTGCTTCAGGGTTAACTTGTTCAGTAAACACACAAAGCATAAGTGCAGTATGGTCATTGCCAATTAGGTCACATTCAAGAGAAAACCAGTTTTTCTTGCCACTGCGACTACTTACAAAGCATTATTCACATGCAGCTCTACGGCTGGGATCTTGTTAACACGTGGGCTGATGCAGTCTGGTAAACGGTTGTTACTTAGATCAGATTAAAAGTAAAGTCTTTCATCAAGAGTTCAATATTTTTATTCAGAAAAAATAGAAGACGTTGACATCATTATATACAGTATGTTTTTTTTCATATCTGTTCCCGTATAACACTGGTGTGTATTTTCTATTTTAGAGCCACCCTACAGGACATAGCCTGGTTGATACCAGACCCATGTCCTTCACTTCGCTTTGGACTAGGGTCTGGCATCTCTGCCATAGACAACGATTTCTCCTGGAGATTTTTGAATGGACCAATCAGAGAACAGGAGGCAGAGTTTTGTTAGTTTAGCCTGACGAGGTCCAGGCTATCAGATAAATTGCTCAGAAACCACTCGGTGGATATTTTTTCTGCCACCAGTGTGTAATTATATGTCTTTAATTTACTGACTGTTGGCCTAGATGAAACATTTGAGATAAAATTCGATTTTTTATCATTTATTTTCGTAGCGCACCCGAGGCTGTTTGGAAAATATCAAACCGAAACTATTTAATATCCAGCAGATTTGACCATTTCGTGAATTGATTTAGGAACTGTTAAGCTCAGGAACACTTCTGATATAACGTCAGCTATGAACTATATTTTTTCTCAGCAGAGAAATAATAGTTTTTTACCTTGTTTTGATGAAAATTCGTTCGTGGCGGCAGCCATTTTGAATGACGACGTCAGTCGACATCGTTCAAAACTCCGCCTTCTGCTCTCTGATTGCTCAGGAACACTTCTGATATAACGTCAGCTATGAAATCTATTTTTTCTCAGCAGAGAAATAATAGTTTTTTACCTTGTTTTATTGAAAATTCCTTCGTGGCGGCAGCCATTTTGAATGACGACGTCAGTCGACGTCGTTCAAAACTCCGCCTTCTGTTCTCTGATTGGTCCGGTCAAAACCTACCGGAGACATCCTTGTGGATGGGAGAAATGCCAGACCCAGCAGTGAAGGGAAATGAGAATTGAGCGGAGCTGCGTAGGAATGGCGAGGGCCAGGCTATACAGGACAGCAAATCAATGCATTATTTATGTATACAGGTAACCCTCGAGGTACGACACCTGCGACCTACGGCAACTCAGACTTACGATTTTATCATATTTAATAAAAATATGATTAAAAAAAAAAAAAAAATTATTATTATTATTTTTTTTTGTGTTTAAAAGTTATTAATTTCATGTGTATAGCACTTTGTTGCAGCTGTGGTTGTTTTAAATGGCTTTATAAATAAAGTATAATTATTAATTTTACGTTTTGATAAGAAATTAATCGTATTTACGCAACTTCCGGTTTCCGCTCGCCACTTCCGGTTGCCATTTTACAACTGTACTGCGGTCAATGGAGCTCCGGAGGCTACTGTCAGCTGGCTCCGTGTGCCCGATCAGGGTTGCCTCATACGGATAAATGAGCTGGAAACACTCGGTCAACTCTGTGGACGTCTCAGGTCCGGAGGAGCAGCCGCGGATCGCCCCGCGATCGGCGGCCACAACGCCGCCCGACATGCTAACGACAGCAGCTAACAAAGCAGCTAACACAGGCGAAGACACCGAGCCGACATGCCGCGGAGGATCCATCTGCGGCCGGGAGCTCGCCGCAAATGTCCGCCTGGCAGTCGGGGCCACCGGCTCAAAGTAAGACATTATATTTTTTATTTATTGTGCAGTTCTGTGCGTGTTTATGGCCTTAGTATGTCTGCTTGTTCAGTCTCATGCCATTAAATATGTGTGCGGCGCTCCGTTAGCGGTATAACCGCGACCTATGTCAGAAACGCGGACCTACGATAGGCATGTGTTTTTGGTCCGCGAGGTACGACAAAATCGACCTAAGTCACACACGTAGGTCCCTATCCCTGACGTAACTCGAGGGGTTGCTGTAGTAAGATCATTTGTCCCTGATCGCATTCAAGCCCCAACATGGCTAGAGTTTTCTGCAGCATCACAAGGTTGTTAAAGACAACTAAAGCTTTTCTCTTGAAGTTTTGAATAAGGTTCTGTCCCTGAAAAGTGACGGTTGTAAAGGCGGGCCAAGTGCTCTGGTGTCACAGTGGTGTTTGTTGTCATAAATGCAAATACGATGTTGACTCATATAGTCTGACAGAGCAGCTGGTCATTTTACCAGCTTAGTAGTTTCTGAGCATTAATGCTATCAGTGAAACAAGTAAAGCACATTGTCTTCAGACAAAGAGGCCATGCACAGCCATAACAAAAAGTGACATCATCGGAGAGGAGGAAAAACAGCAGGGGAGCTGAGGAGGAGGAGTCCCCGGACATTTGAGTCAGACGTGCAATGAAGATGATATTCAGAACCATCGTGAGAACAAGCTGCTAACACGGGAGACATTTCAGCTGAAACTCCTTCAAAATATCTCCCATTCTCTCTTATTATCTTGCAGTACTTACTTTTTATATTTTATATCCAGACAAGGTTTTA
Source organism: Garcialebias charrua (assembly GCA_038048925.1). NCBI lineage: Eukaryota > Metazoa > Chordata > Actinopteri > Cyprinodontiformes > Rivulidae > Garcialebias > Garcialebias charrua. Next base: position 5,572 of record JBBPBX010095107.1, read on the forward strand.
AACAACCTACTAAAAAAAACAACTTTTTAATGTCACAACAGTGGGTAAATTCTTGTCTTTTAATAAAAAATCCAACACAAACCTTAAAACTTTCTAATAAAATTGCTTTTGGACGCTCTGAGAACTGTAAGTTATTAAACAGCTCCCTGGTTTAACACAACAAGCCGACAAACCCACAACGCTGCAGCGTGGACAATTAAAAATGAAGAACAACGTCCTCTGAGCAGTGCACATCAGTTATCAGTGGCATCCCCTGAATGTTAAGTGTCCTTGTACGCTTCAGGCAGCTCTGAGTTCTGCAGGCTACACAGAAGCCTGCTGAGAAGCTTTGTACTTTTCATTCTAATCTCACAAGGAATTTTTTCCATCTGTGCCAAAAACGCCGAGGCATGACTATGAAGCAGAAAGAGAGAAACAGAAGAGGTGAACGCAGGTGAACTTGAGATGCAGCGCAGGGTTGGACCTCAATGACAGACAAAGATGGAATGTCAAGGACAGATGCTCCACTCTGACAGAAGCAAACATCTGGTCGAACTGCTGCTAGCCGTTGGAAGACAGTTGGTCTGATTTGCCTGCGGGTCTGAAACTCAAAGCTTGCATAACATAACGTACCTATTGTCCTACAGCAGAAAACAAGGTGTTATGTCTGAGAGCAACCTTGGGTTCAGTGTATGTGGTATTTTAGTCATTTACATCACTTTAATGCAATAAAACAAGAAGGGAGTGGGGTGAAACGTGCATTAGAGCTACATCTCTGCAGGAAGGAGCACAGGGAGGAATAGATAGCCTGATAGCCAATAGAAAACTCACTCTCTTCTTCGTTCGCATGAACAAATGATGCTGCTCTTGACAGAACATCCAGCGGGGTCTCCATGCTTGGATGCCTGGTGGAAAACAAAGCAGAGGGGAAAAATGTCAAAACTGCTGGAGTTTATTAATATTATTTATCTTTCTTCTTCTTCCAGCTTTTCCCTCCGCAGCGACTCATCCTCCTCCATCTCTGTCCTCTGCATCGTCTGTCCATTTTTTTGTTCCTTTTTTAATATAAAGTTCAGATTGCATGTCACTTCACCTCAAAGTTGCTCCCAAGTCGCAGCATTTTCCTGCAAACTGAGACTTTTTTTTCCTAATACTAGACTTGTTCAGCAAAAATACACATTTTTTAACAGTAAAAGCTCAGTTGTGATATAATTCACATGTAAATACGCCGGCGTCATGTTCTTACAGTCTGCTCATCTTTAAACTTCTCTTTTTTATTTTGTCATATATACAGCAACAGCATTCAACCATTTCACTGCTGATGGGTTCAAGATCGTTATAAATATTATAATTACAATATGATATTAACAACAACAAAAAATGTGTGTGGAATGTCTGAATTTGAGTTTTCACCCTCAAAGTGTCATGAATCAGCTGAGTGTGCCAATTTAGGGCTTTTAGATTTTGTTGTTTCAAACACAACTCCAGATAGATTTTAAAGCATCCTCAAAGAGGAGAAATAAACAGATTAAATCCAAATTAAAGTCCAATGATCAACAGGATTAACATTTTCATTCTCTCTGTACTCAAAAGATGACAGGACTGATCTGCTGACCAATAAACCTAAAATCCACAAAGTCCAGAGGGACATGGACCACACAGAAACAGATGGAGACGAGAAAGGAAAATGGCGTGAAGTCAATTATTTTCAAAATAAAATAAATGAGCACACCTGACACAAGAATATGCCTCCACATATTAATATAGCTTGTATTGGACTAATCGTAATTTCACATTTAGATCATATTTTATAGCCTTTTCAATAAAAAATGAACCCAGCATTTGATTTATTTTATTTGATTTATTTTATTTTTTATTTTATTAAATTTATTCATTTCAAATAAATAAAAAACACAAGAAAATAATTTACAAAACCACATTATAAAACAAAACAATACATGAAATGAAAGGAGGCAGAAGAAATGAAAGGAGGCAGAAGAAGAAAACAATCTTATTATATCTGCCCCTTCTTCAAACAAAATTAATTCAAACAATCAATTCGAACAGCAATCGCATATAAAAAACTATAATATAATAAATGACTTCTCACACAATACCATATATAGTAATTTGCATATAAACCAATTTATGAATATTTGTTCAGAAATTTTGTTTTAATCATATTCTTAAATATACATATTGACTTTGCAATTTTTATATCAGGTTCCAAACCATTCCACAGTCCTATTCCCTGTAGACCTACTCTTTAAACTAGTTCTGTATTGTGGCTTAACAAAAATATATGTTCCCTTGAGATTGTACTAGTCCTTTTTACAAAAAGTGTTTGGATATTCGAGGGTAATGTGAAATTCTGAGCTTTGTACAATAATAAAATAATAGTATAGTCAACCAAATCATAAAACTTCAGCAACTTCAATTTGTAAAACAAAACATTTGATGGATGGCAGTACTGTAATGTGTTCTTGTAATAATTCTTATGGCTCTCTTCTGTAAAATAAAAATAGGCTTAGTTACAGTTTTGCACGCTGTACCCCAAACATCTATACAGTAAATTAAGTGCGGGAGTGTAATTGTATTATATAACAAATACAGTGCTTTATCATTTAGTAAATCTCTAACTCTATACAGGTAGTCCCCGACTTACGAGTGCTCTTACTTACGAGGTTCCGGACTTACGAGCTCACTAACGAACAGTAAATTTGTAAAGAACATACAAAAAATACAGCACTTTTATGTGTTTTTAGATGAAAGTGTGTTAGCTAACAGTTTGGAAACAAGTTTCTGAGCATGTTTATGAACTAGTATGAACGTTTGTGTTAAAAAACGAGTGTTGGTAGTAGCGCTAGCATAAATTTTCCGACTTACGACCGAAAATCTGGACTTACGAGAACACGCGTTTCGTGTTGCGACGTACGAGATTTTCGTCTTACGAGATAGTCGTAGGAACGGAACTCCCTTGTAAGTCGGGGCAGAGCCCTAGAAAGAGAGAGTTCCGACACTTCCATAGAGTCCCATTGTAAGAATGGAATGCGGAAGTCACGTGGGTCATGGAGGGGGCGATTTGCAGAGCCATATATAGAGAGAGTTCCGACACTCTTTGATCTCGCCGACAGGCGGTCAATCGTTCCAAACAACGGCTATGGAAACCTTGTGGAGCTGCGCCCTCTGGCGGCAACGGAGCGCTACTGCAGGCAGCTTCAGACTGTTACCCAGAGCCATGGAACAAATCGCCCCCTCCATGACCCACGTGACTTCCGCATTCCATTCTTACAATGGAACTCTATGGGAGTGTCGCAACTCTCACTTTATATGGCTCTGGCGATTTGTTCCATGGCTCTGGTCTGGACCTGGTGTTACCATGGTTACAGTCTGACGCTGCCTGCAGTAGCGCTCCGTCGCCGCCAGAGGGCGCAGCTCCACAAGGTTTCCATAGCCGTAGTTTGGAACGATTGAGAGCTGCATGAAACACGTGACCGCCTGTCGGCGAGTTCAAAGAATGTCGCAACTCTCTCTCTTTCTAGGGCTCTGAGTCAGGGATTACCTGTATAGCACTGCAATAGACCTAGATATTTTAGTTTTTACAAAATGTGTGTGTTGTTTCCATGACAACTTATCATCAATAATTACACCCAAAAACTTTACCTCCCTTACCCTGCATATTATATATTTAATTGGTTTTACTGGATAACTACCATGCAACAGATGTTGGCAAACAGTATCTGCAACTTTACTGAGTGTTTTGACATCACTCCTTTACAAAATACTGTTGAGATATTTGGAATGTGTCTCCTCTTTTACACTAGCTGTGTCATAGAAGGTATTTGAAAGGGAATCAGTAAAGATCCAGCATGCTTGTATTCCCTCATGCTGCATTCTTAAGATACTGTTCCCTCATTCCACCTAGAGAAAAACACATTTTAACCATATTTTAACATTCAGCTTCAGAAGTTTTTCTACTCTAAACTTTCAGACATTGTGCAGCTGGACAAGGCAACTTTTATTTTATGAAAGCTACAGATGAAAACGATCATGTGCCTTCTGTTTGGCATGTCTCCCAGGCAGCAGAAACAGTATTTATACCAGCAGGCTGACTGAACACATGTCTCCCCTTCAGGAAGGATCACTGCAGTGATCCAGCAGGAAGAAGAAGCAGCGAGCAGGAAACGCTCCTGTTTGTTATCGAATAACCCTCTCTCCTGCCATTTCTTTACACTTTCTTGTCGTCACAACCGAGAGTGAACTCAAACCGTGCTTTTCTGGACGTGAGAAAGTTTTGTCGACCCGGTACTTTGTGAATGAAATGTCACCAAAACATTGTCGCGACACGTACCTCCCTCACGCGCCACTTTGGAATCTTCCAGTTCGAAAAATGGAAAAAATATAAATCTCAGTAAGTCCACATTTGTGTATATTCCACCGCGGTTAAGAGTCCAGAACGACGAGAGACAACAGTAGCTGTCTCGGGACAAACTTGGTTGTAAACGAGGAGGAGGAGGGAGGAAGGAGTAGGAGGAGGGAGGAGGGAGGGAGGGAGCAGGAATGCTTGGAATGATGGAATTCAGCTCTTAGCAGGTGGTGAAAGCTCGCTCTCTGATTGGTGGAGCCCGGAGGAGTGACATCAGCATTTATTATGTTGTTGGAGGGTTGCATCACATGCTGTCACGTGCAGAATACTCAGAAATCTTACCGTAATTTCTGGACTATAAGCCGCTACATTTTCACACTCTTTGTAACCCGCAGCTTATACTATGCTGCGGCTAATTCATGGATTTTTATTTTATTTTATTGACGTGCCAATGTATGACGGAGCTTTAGCGCCACAATAAAAATAAAAAAATAAAATTAAAATAAAAACTTTGCCATGCTAAGAAAAAAATAAAAATAAAAGACATAAAATTACAAGAATAAAGTTGTGGAATTACGAGATTAAAGTCGTAGCATTACGAGCAGTGGTTAATTTGAGCCGTATCCTGCCGGAATAAGATCCGGAAACTCCCTCATTCTGACTGACTGTGTTCCGGTGTTATGTGAAGCCAGCATATATGTGACGATAGCATACATTTTGTTAATACGAGTGCGCAGTTTGTTTTAAGCCCATTACGTCATCATGGATCCGTGTGATCTATTGTTTTGTGCACAGTACACAGGGTGTTATTGTGTATTTTACAGGGTTAGGGTAAGGGTTAGGCTGGGCGGCCGTGGCGTTGTGGTAATGGCAGTCGTCCCCCGATCGGAAGGTTGGCGGTTCAAATCCCGGTTCCCCACACCATGTGTCGTTGTGTCCTTGGGCAAGACACTTAACCCCGAGTTGCTCCCGGTAGGACTGGAAAGCACCTTGCATGGTAGTCTGCCGCTACCGGTGTATGAATGTGTGTAGCATTCAATGTGTGTAGCACTTTGAGATTTTCACTAATGAAAAGTGCGTTATAAATTGAATTCATTATTATTATTATTAGGCTCAGGGTTAGGCTTAGGTCTGTCGATGTAGGCTGGCTGCACAGCTAAATCCATGCGTTTGTGCCACGCGTATGGCATCTGCAGATGTATGCTGGCTTCACAGAACACCAGCAACTATTTGGTCGAATCCGGCAAATCTCCTCCCCTAAAAGTCCAAAGTCATCGTGCATTTTTATTTTGATTATTTATTCAAAAGCTGTTTTCTTCAGCAGAGTTGGTCCTTGGCCAGCCTTTGAGGGTACCAGGGGAGTTTCTTCCATGTCCGGCGAGTTCAGTTGCTCCCAATGGGAGTAGGGCAGTCCTAACAGGGGGAAATAGATCTGTTGCCCCATTGGCAGCACATCACTGCCTTCCACAGGTGTTTGTGCAGAAGGGCCTTGTGTCGGCCGAGTATGTATTTATCCGCCATGACCAGGAGCGGATCTACTGGGGTGGCATGGGGTGGCAGTTGCCACCCCAACAGAGAGCCTTGCCACCCTGTTTGCCACCCTAGCTGTACATTACAAATGCGAAACTCTTTTTTCCGACAACATTGAATGCAGCACAATGTACCGGTAGTGATGTAGTCCACACTCCTTACCAGTTGGTGGCGGTAATGCACACCTATAGTTTTTTGCCAACCTCCATTAAACTCATCAAGAAGAAGCATTGTTTACAACCGAGTTCTGACTGAGTGCCGGCGGGAAGTGAGAAATGAAATCAAAAGAAGACTGAACACAGCAGTATGAGAAGAAACGGGTAAAAAAGTATTAAATATGTCCTTTTTGGAAAAGTAATTGTAGTAGTAGGCAGAAATTGAAATTGTTTTCTCTGTTCGGTTAGCTGTGGTGGCTTTCTTGAATTGTGCTGGATATAAAAGTTAATCAGTTGATTATTTCCTGAGCGCTTCAGTGGCTCACGAGATATTTTGCTAAAGCTACTGACAAACGCACACATTTTGGGCCTCTGCAGCAGGCGAGAATAAAACGCTGTGAAGGGTGGAGAAGTAAACTCAGAGCCTTGAGTTCCTACTGAAACTCCAGATTGGTGTTTTTAATTAAAGTTAGTTGAGCGAACACTTTGTGGAGTCATGAGGCTGTGTGGGACGATGTGAACCCACCCGATGACTCACAACTTCACCGATTTTATTCTAAAAACCAAACCTTGCACTCTGTTGATGCAAACATAATTACACCATCAAAAACATGCAGGCTCTCACTTTTGGTATTTGTGCAATTTTAACCTTTTGAAATATTTAGCTTAGGTGTTGTGTTCATTTCAGCTGTTGTTCTGCTTCGGCTCCTTTCAGCTCCTTTCAGCTTCGTTCATATTTTTTCTGCTCCTTTCAACTTATTTCTTCAAATTTTGGCTTTTTATTCTAATTTCAGCATCTTTCTACTGAATTCAGCCTTTTCAGCTACTTTTTTTGTTGTTGTTGTTAATTTGAGCCTTTTTACTACTATTATTTGGTTGCTGTTTCACCTTTTGATCCTTAAACATTATTTCAACTTTTTAAGCTAATTTAAATTTATTTCTGCAAATTTAAACTCTTTGTTTTAGCCTTTTTAGCTACTTTTATGATTTTTTTGTTGCTTATTTTGTTTTTGTTTTCTGTTAATTTTTACGGTAATTTTTGCAAATTTCAGATTTTTTGGGGTAATAATTTCTGGCTCTCTCTGCCTTATTCTCTATAACTTATTCTGCTCATTGCTGCTACTTTTCTGGTTCATTCAGCTTTTCTAAACAGTTTTTCTGCTTTCAGAAAGTATCAGCTGTTCAAATTCAGCTCACATCAACAGGTTAGTGATTAAATATTTTAACCTGGTTTAGGATTCTTCAGCAGTTTTTAGCTAAAATCCTTCAGCGACAAGGATTCACACTGCATTTTCACAGGAAATGACATTTAAGTAGTTTATGTATCCTGCAGAGTAACCGTTGCTGCACAATAGCTGAAAATGTTTAATATTCTTATTATGATTAAACATTGTGAAAGAACAATTGTGACAAACTATTATGCTCTAAATCCCTTTAATGGTCCGCTGCTGAAAGTAAAGTGAATCTGTTTGGCCAGTTTTGTTTATTTGTCTGTCACATGAGCAAAATACATGAACCAATAAACTGATTTTAATGAAACTCTCAGAAAATAAACATTGGATTCAAATATCGGACAATCAATACTTTTTGAGTCAACCAAATTCAAGATGGCCACCACAACACAAAAATGTCAACACCAAAATGACTCTAACAGTCAG
>JBBPBX010095109.1:0-13258 GCA_038048925.1 Garcialebias charrua
CTGATGACTAATTATTACTTATAATCCCTGCCTACTGAACTGATTATTAATCAGTTTTATTATTAATTAACTGATTATTAATTATTACTTATAATCACTGCCTACTGAACTGATTATTAATCAGTTTTATTTTTAAATAACTAGTACTAATTATTACTTATAATCATTGCCAACTGAACTGATTATTAATCAGTTTTATTATTAATTAACTGATTATTAATTACTTATAATCACTGCCTACTGAACCGATTATTAATCGGTTTTATTTTTAATTAACTGATTACTAATTATTACTTATAATCACTGCCTACTGAATGGATTATTAATCAGTTTTATTATTAACTGATTACTAATTACTACTTATAATCGCTGCCTACTGAACTGATTATTAATCAGTTTTATTTTTAATGAACTGATTATTAATTATTACGTATAATCACTGCCTACTGAACTGACTATTAATCAGTTTTATTATTAACTGATTATTAATTATTAATTATAATCACTGCCTACTGAACTGATTATTAATCAGTTTTATTTTTAATTAACTGATTATTAATTATTATTTATAATCAGTGCCTACTGAACTGATTATAAATCAGTTTTATTATTAATTAATTGATTATTAATTATTACTTATAATCAGCGCCTACTGACCTGTATGAGCTGATCATTAATACTCACATCAGTCCAAACCAACAAGAGCAGAAATACATATTCTTCATTAAGTCAAAAGCTCTCCAGAACAAACAGACATGAACACACGTTGGTACACGTTGTGATTTGAACTACAGCTGGAGGAAATTTTTTATGACAATTTAGGCCCTGTACACACGTAGCCGTTTATCAGTAAAACCGAACAGTTTATCGTGCGGTTTGGCCTTTCATCCACACGTGAACTCCGGTTGATGCAACTATAAACGAATAATAACAAAACTCCGACCAAAGTGGAGATTTGAGAATTCTCCGTGTTCGAGTCTGTGTGTGGACTTCAGAACCGGAGGTTTCTGCTCCACCTCCTCCAGCTGCTGCGGCGCTGACAGTCACATAATGCTCTAAAAAAAAGTGCTAAAATGTCAACATACCTGCTCTGACATAATTCCCAGTCGACATCTTCCTGCGTTTTCTTAATTTTGTACTCCAACACGGTATTTAATAGTAGTCCAACCTTGCGGTATGTCCACACAAACTAAACAAAATAAATAAATAACAGGAAGTGCGGCTGAGTTGGAGGGTTGTGACAGCACTACACTGCCACCTATGGGTTCAGCATATTCATTACAACGCTCTCTGGTGAAATAAAACGGGACATGTAGACAAACATTTTAAATATTCGAACATGTATGGACAGAGATATTTTTTTTGCGCAAATATTCGTTTTTCAAACACCAGGCTACGTGTGTACAGGGCCTTATAATGTTGTGATGAAAACTCCAGGATTATGTTTTACTGGGACAGAGAAAAGCAGTTTCTAATGATAGAAATTACATTTGCTCCTTTCATTTGGCCTGAGCTGAGTTTTTGACTCAGAGTGAGATCTAGATGGAAAAAGGTCCACGTGGTTCCTCTCTAGTACCCCCCCCCCCCCACACACACACACACACACCCACACACAGACGTACTGTGAGCCACCAGAAAGCCCCACATACCCGTTGCGCCTCTGTCTCATCTCCTGCTTGTCTCTGAAAGTGGGGCTGCTGGACAGCAGGTCTGGATGTTCTCCATCAATGACTTCCAGGTCATTTCTGCTGCTCATCTCCACCTCTTTGGCTTTCTCCTCAAACAGGACCTGGCTGCTCAGCTTGTTGAACAAGATGCTGTTCATCTTTGGATTGTTCTCTCTCCGGAGCACAGAGTCAGTCCAACGACTGCTCAGAGGGTCTCCGAGTGTCTCCTGAGAGACAAAATGGAACAATTACTTGTTAAAAACACATAAAACAGCCGAGGTGTCACTTAAAGCCAAAGCACGATTAAACAAACCTTTCCTAAAAGTTTAACTTTAGTGACCATAAATAATCCCTGCAAAGCTTCAGTGATCTGAAACTTTTCTCCAAACCTCAAACTCATTGATTTTCTTTAGTTCAACATTCATTTTATATTGTTTCTGTCAGCGTGACCCGTGGACTGGATACGTCCTGAAACAGAACATCACTCTGCAGAAAATATTTCATAACTAATAAGATTTGAGACGTGTCCCTAAAGAGTCTGCAGAAATGCTCTCCTGTCAATATTCTCCAGGCATGGTCCAAATCTAGAGCCGATGTGTTAGCTCTGAGACCATCACCATCTTCTCTGGGACTCTGGAAACACACTTTCTTGTTTGTGAACACAAAGTTAAAACCTATACCGTTTAACTCTAAAACGGTTTGGTTTCTTCTGTTTGAATATTCAGGGGAAGATATTTTTTGTTGTAAACTTTATACTAATATAGTCAGATTTCATATCCACAGCTGTAAATTTCCCACGATAAAACTCAGATTTACAGTTTTTTTTTTTTACTTATATTTCTTCATATCTGTCCACTTTAAATTACTGTACCAATGCAAAAGCCTTAAAGAATAAAATTAATTTCTACTGTAACCTGCACAAATCACATTTTCACTTTTATTTGCATCTATTTCTATATTCTCTCGACCCATGTTTGCTGTTGCATGATTTTTTTGTACTCATTTTGTATAAATAATAATTTTTTTAATCACACTGCGGTGCGTTCAATGTCCGCGCTAAACGTTACGTTCAAAGCCCTGTGTTCATCCAGGATAAAGCGGCTTCTAGAGTCCGTTTGATCCACATTCTGCTCTGAAACATGAAGAACTCCTGAACAGTTCTGTCACCAACACGATGTGAGCTCTGTTACCTTCTTTCCAGCGTCTCTCTGTTGAGTTGAACAATAATCCTGTTTCCATTCGTCCATTCCCCCCACCCCTCACATGTTCCCTGCCTGTGTGTCGGAGCTCGAACCGCACGGACCGCTGTCTCCTCCTCGCTTTTATCCGGCGGCCGGCCACGCCGCCCCGGACTCTGAATATATGCCCCTGCTCATGTTTCCGAGCACACAGGCCGAGCCTGCAAACATACTGCTGCTGCTTTAAGCAGGTTCAGGGGCGGTGTGCAGGAGGAGAGAGGAGAGAGACCAGAGCAAAATCATTATCGCTGCTTCAGTAACTCTTAAACATTTGATGACTTTAAAACAAAATGTAACAGGTGGCACCACAAGGTGGCAAAATTTCCCTGTGCTGTAAGCCTCTAGAAAAGGGAAGTTGTCAGTATTGATGACAGGGTGCAATTTCCTGAGTGGCCAGGTGTGTTGTGTTCACACATGCTGTGGTGCAGGCGCTTGTGGTAGGTTTGAAGGCTTGTTTTTAAACGTATTGGTTGTTGTTTATAAGCGGGTGGGTTTTATTCTGATGTGTGATGTGTTTACAACAGGACCATACAGTTTTAAAGAAGCAGATTGAAGCAGGACTACCTGGGTATGGGGTTCGACGCCACAGGTAGGCTTGCAGGTTTCTGGGTTTTAAATTGTATTATATGGTTTTGTTTATTCTTTATTTTTGTCTGGTAGGGCCACACTTTTCTGTGCCATTCGGGATTTGCTGTGACTGGGTGTGGGCTTATCAGACGCCGCAGGTGCGCAGTGATTTTTAAATTGTTTTAAGAGTGACTCTATTAAAGTTTTGTATTTAATAAATTTGTCTTGTTTTTTACAGTTGATCACTGTCACCTGCTGTCCTTAAAGTTTTTGTCTTTTGTTGGTCTGCCTAGTTTTTTGAATTGTATTTAGTTTTTTTGTCTCTGTAGTGCATGTGAGGGCAGCTGACTGTTTTAAACATCTTGGGTCACTTCCTAAATATTCTGTACTCCATTCATCCATCCATCTATCTTCTTCCGCTTATCCGGGGTCGGGTCGCGGGGGTAGCAGCCTAAGTAGGGAGGCCCAGACTTCCCTCTCCCCAGCCACTTGGAGCAGCTCCTCTGGGGGAATCCCAAGGCGTTCCCAGGCCAGCCGAGAAACATAGTCCCTCCAGCGTGTCCTGGGTCTTCCTCTGGGTCTCCTCCCGGTGGGACATGCCCGGAACACCTCACCAGGGAGGCGTCCAGGAGGCATCCTAACCAGATGCCCGAGCCACCTCAACTGGCTCCTCTCGATGTGGAGAAGCAGCGGCTCTACTCCGAGTCCCTCCCGGATGACTGAGCTTCTCACCCTATCTCTAAGGGAGAGTCCAGCCACCCTGCGGAGAAAACTCATTTCAGCCGCTTGTATCCGAGATCTTGTTCTTTCGGTCATAACCCAAAGCTCATGACCATAGATGAGGGTGGGAACGTAGATCGATCGGTAAATTGAGAGCTTTGCCTTTTGACTCAGCTCTCTCTTCACCACGACAGACCGGTACAGCGCCCGCTTCACTGCGGACGCTGCACCTATCCGCCTATCGATCTCACGCTCCAGTTTTCCCTCATTCGTGAACAAGATCCCGAGATACTTAAACTCCTCCACTTGGGGCAGGACCTCCTCCCCGACCCGGAGAGGGCATGCTACCCTTTTCCGGCTCAAGATCATGGCCTCGGATTTGGAGGAACTGATCCTCATCCCGGCCGCATCACACTCGGCTGCAAACCACTCCAGTGAAAGCTGTAAATCACGAACTGATAAAGCCAGTAGGACCACATCATCTGCAAAAAACAGAGAAGCGATTCTAAGGTCACCAAAACGGATCCCCTCAACGCCTTGGCTGAACCTAGAAATTCTGTCCATAAAAGTTATGAACAGAATCGGTGACAAAGGGCAACCTTGGCGGAGTCCAACTCTCACCGGAAACGAGCCTGACTTACTGCCGGCAATGCGGACCAAGCTCTGACACCAGTCGTACAGGGACCTAACAGCCCTTATCAAAGGGCCTGGTACCCCATACTCCCGGAGTACCCCCCACAGAACCCCCCGAGGGACGCGGTCGAATGCCTTCTCCAAGTCCACAAAGCACATGTAAACTGGTTGGGCAAACTCCCACGCACCCTCCAGGACCCTGTTGAGGGTGTAGAGCTGGTCCAGTGTTCCACGACCAGGACGAAAACCACACTGCTCCTCCTGAATCCGAGGTTCGACTATCCGACGGACCCTCCTCTCCAGAACCCCTGAATAGACCTTACCAGGGAGGCTTAAGAGTGTGATCCCCCTATAGTTGGAACACACCCTACGGTCCCCCTTTTTGAATAGGGGAACCACCACCCCAGTCTGCCAATCCAAGGGAACTGCCCCCGATGTCCACGCGATATTGCAGAGTCGCGTAAGCCAACACAACCCTACAACATCCAGAGCCCTAAGGAACTCCGGGCGAATCTCATCCACCCCCGGAGCCTTGCCACCGCGGAGCTTTTTAACCACCTCGGCGACCTCAGCACCAGAGATCGGAGAACCCGACCCAAAGTCCCCAGGCTCCGCTTCCTCAGTGGAAGACGTGCCAGTAGGATTGAGGAGGTCTTCGAAGTATTCCGCCCACCGACTCACAACATCCCGAGTTGAGGTCAGCAGCACGCCACCCCCACCATAAATGGTGTTGGTCGCGTACCTCTTTCCCCCCCTGAGACGCCGGATGGTGGACCAGAATCGCCTCGAAGCCGTACGGAAGTCATTCTCCATGGCCTCTCCGAACTCCTCCCACGCCCGAGTTTTTGCCTCAGCAACCACCCGAGCCGCATGCCGCTTGGACTGCCGGTACCTATCAGCTGCTTCCGGGGTCCCACAAGCCAAAAAGGCCCAATAGGACTCCTTCTTCAGCCTGACAGCATCCCTCACCGCCGGTGTCCACCACCGGGTTCGAGGGTTGCCACCACGACAGGCACCAACAACCTTGCGGCCACAGCTCCGATAAGCTGCCTCGACAATAGAGGCGCGGAACATGGCCCACTCGGACTCCATGTCCCCCGCCTCCCTCGGAACGTGTTCAAAGCTCTCCCGGAGGTGGGAGTTAAAGCTCCGTCTTACGGGAGACTCTGCCAGACGTTCCCAGCAGACCCTCACAATACGTTTGGGTCTGCCAGGTCTGACCGGCATCCTCCCCCACCATCGGAGCCAACTCACCACCAGGTAGTGGTCAGTTGACAGCTCCGCCCCTCTCTTCACCCGAGTGTCCAAGACATGCGGCCGCAGATCAGATGAGACGACAACAAAGTCGATCATCGAACTGCGACCTAGGGTGTCCTGGTGCCAAGAGCACATATGGACACCCTTATGCTTAAACATGGTGTTCGTTATGGACAATCCATGACGAGCACAGAAGTCCAATAACAGAACACCACTCTGGTTCAGATCAGGGGGGCCGTTCCTCCCAACCACACCCCTCCAGGTCTCACTGTCATTGCCCACGTGAGCGTTGAAGTCCCCCAGTAGAACAAGGGAGTCTCCAGGAGGCGCACTCTCCAATACCCCCTCCAAGGACTCCAAAAAGGGTGGGTAGTCTGAGCTGCCGTTTGGTGCATAGGCACAAACAACAGTCAGAGCCCGTCCCCCCACACGTAGGCGAAGGGAGGCTACCCTCTCGTTCACCGGGGTGAACCCCAACGTACAGGCACCAAGATGGGGGGCAACCAGTATGCCCACTCCTGCTCGGCGCCTCTCACCAGGGGCAACTCCAGAGTGGAAGAGTGTCCAACCCCTCTCAAGGAAACTGGTTCCAGAGCCAGAGCCATGCGTTGAGGTGAGTCCGACTATTTCTAGTCGGAAACTCTCAACCTCACACACTAGCTCAGGCTCCTTCCCCACCAGAGAGGTGACATTCCATGTCCCAATGGCCAGCTTCTGTAGCCGAGGATCAGACCGCCAGGGTCCCCGCCCTCGGCCACCACCCATCTCACATTGCACCCGACCCCTTTGGCCCCTCCCACAGGTGGTGAGCCCATGGGAAGGGGGACCCACGTCTCCTCTTCGGGCTGTGCCCGGCCGGGCTCCATGGGTAAAAGCCCGGCCACCAGGCGCTCGCCAGCGTGCCCCACCTCCGGGCCTGGCTCCAGAGTGGGGCCCCGGTGACCCGCGTCCGGGCGAGGGAAAACTTAGTCCATTTATTTCACTCATCATAGGGGTTTTTGGGCTGCACTTTGTCTGGTTCCTCACCTAGGACCTGTCTGCCTTGATATTCTGTACTGTTAATTTTAAATCAAACCCTTTGTCTATATTAAAATAAATATCATTATTGTAAATCAGATTTATTCTCAGTGTTTAATTGTTTCCTTTTTATCGGCTCATAACATTTGGCGTTGTTTGGTAAACAAGTACGGGAAGTGACCAGTTTTTTTCTTTTTGTGTGTGTACGAGTTACATTATAAGGACAGCAAGGACAGTGGGAGTGGGACTTCTCGTTGGTGACAAGGCATCAATATGGACGTGTCCAGCAGCACTGCAGCTCAGGAGGTGCTGGATAAACAGGCTATGTCACAAAGAATAAAGGACCTTGAAAGTCAGCTGGCGGCTCTCAGAGGAGCGGCCGCATACTCAAAAAGGCCATCGACGTCTTCAGGAGCTACAGAAACTGTAAGGCACACTCCTGTTGTTTATGTGCAGCAGGATAGAAAACTGCCGTTCTTTTCTGGAAAACTGGATGGTGCAGAGTCGTTAACTTTGGATGAATGGATTGAACTGATGAGTAATTATGTGCAAACAAGAGGACTCACGGAAAAAGAATGGGCACAAATTGTTTTTGAACATCTAGAGGGTGCTGTCCGGACTGAAATTAAATTTCTTCCTGCAGCTACAAAGGAGAGCGTTACAGGTATTTTTGATGTACTTAAGGAAGCCTATGGTTGTATGCATTCAAGAATCTCATTACAACGTAGATTCTTTAACCATAAACAGCTTGAGGAGGAGTCATTGCTTGATTATTCTCATGCTCTTATGGACTTGATGGATCAGATAGTCAAAAATGATGTACACGCTGCTTCAGAATCCTCTAAAGACTTACGTGACCAGTTCTGTGATGGTGTGAGAGAGCAGGCACTCAGAATAAGACTAAGAGATTTAATCAGTTCCAACCCAGCGTGGACAATCCGGGATGTTAGAGGGGAAGCCACTAGGTGGATGGCACAATATGAACATCAGTCATCTAAATTCAAGTGTAATTCTAACAACCCAGTCTTGAATGAAATGTTTGCCTCTTGTGAAAGTTCTGTCTCCCGCCCTTCTGAGTATGGGGAGTTGGTGTCCTTGTTAAAAGCTCAGCAGACTCAGTTGGAACTGGTCATGAAGGCTTTGACCCCTCAAACTTTACCTCCCCCCAGAACTCGCAATTTTCGTCCTAGCCGAACTGCTGATGGTAAGCAAATTTGTTTTCGGTGCAACCAAAGTGGGCATATTGCCAGAAATTGTACTGCCACTTTAAACACTGAGCCTAAACAGGCTGTTCTCCCCAAGCAGTCGGAAAACTAGAACCCGCCAGTGTGCAGAGCCAAACATTGGTGGGCAGTTTTCATGGCTCCATTGATGATGGGTCGAATGTCTGTAACCTTGTTGGTGAATGCTTGGAGAGGGAGGTGGATTTTGCTGGGGTTAGGGTAAATTGTTTGTTGGATAGTGGGTAACTACCTTAACAGAAAGTGATTTTAAAAACAATTTTTCTCATTTGTCGGATAAAGACCTAAAGGACTGTGGTTGGTTGGGTTTAAAAGCAGCAAATGGGTTAAGAATCCCTTACCTTGGTTACATAGAGCTTGATGTTGTTATGTTGGGTGTATTGCTTCCTCGTCAAAGTGTGTTGATAGTTGAGGATCCAACTGATAGTTACATGAAGCGAAAGAAACTTGATGTACCTGGGGTGTTGGGAATGAATGTGTTTAACCCGCTTTACCTTGATCTGTGTAAACAATATGGCTCTGATCTCTGGGAAGCACCTATACTCAAGTCAGCACCGCGGGGGTGGAGAAGAACCTTGAGATACTGTCAGATGATGGAAGCTATGGCCAACTCCCCTGACCCTCATCAGGTCAGAGTTCAGGGTAAGAAATATTTTTGTGTCAAAGCTGGAAGTCTGTGTTATGTACCGATGAGATGCCCACAGATGCCCGTACACCAGCCTACTGATTTGTTAGTTGAGCCTCTGGGTCATGAGGGGGGTAGCCTCCCGGGGGGTTTGTTGGTTTCACCTTCTTTAGTGAAGGCAGGAAGGGGTGGTGTGTGTGTTCCCATTACCAATGTGGGTATAAGTGATGTGTGGTTAGCACCTCGTAGAGTTGTGGCCACTGTTCAAACTGCTACTGTGGTGACAGAAGAGTCTAATGCCTCTTTTCCACCGCTCGGCTCGGCTCGGGTTGGATCGGCTCAGGTCGGCTCAGTTCGGGTCGGGTCACATCTATGTTCTGTTTCCACAGCTTTTTTGTACCCCTTCTGTGGGCGGGGTCCAGAATCCTACTCGTCTTACCACATGGTGGCAGTAGTGTTCCTCAAGCTATTTACTACAGTACTAGCCACCACTAGAAGAAGAACACAATAAAGACTTTGTATCACATATTATCAATTCTATCAAAAACCACATAGCTGATATTTTTCAAAAAAATCTAGTGTGATCACAACATATTCATACACGAAATGTATCCTGTTGGAGTTATTTGAAATAAAATTCAATGTTTTATAGACATAAATGTGTCAACCTACGTCCAGTATTTTCTACTTTGTATCACATATTATCATTTCTATCAAAAACCACATAGCTGATATTTTTCAAAAAAATCTAGTGTGATCACAACATATTCATACACGAAATGTATCCTGTTGGAGTTATTTGAAATAAAATTCAATGTTTTATAGACATAAATGTGTCAACCTACGTCCAGTATTTTCTACTTTGTATCACATATTATCATTTCTATCAAAAACCACATAGCTGATATTTTTCAAAAAAATCTAGTGTGATCACAACATATTCATACACGAAATGTATCCTGTTGGAGTTATTTGAAATAAAATTCAATGTTTTATAGACATAAATGTGTCAACCTACGTCCATTATTTTCTACTTTGTATCACATATTATCATTTCTATCAAAAACCACATAGCTGATATTTTTCAAAAAAATCTAGTGTGATCACAACATATTCATACACGAAATGTATCCTGTTGGAGTTATTTGAAATAAAATTCGAATTTTTATAATTTATTTTCGTTGTGCAAACACAGGTTTTGGAAAAAGTCAAAGCGAAACTACTTTAAATGCAGCACATTTGACCATACGTGACAATATTAAAGCGTGGTTAAGCTCAGGAGCCCTCGTACTATTAAAGTCAGCTATGAAATATATTTTATATCTGTTCATTGAGCTACATTTAAAGACATAAAGCCGCCCGCGCGCCGCGTGTTACTCGTGGCGAAACTACTTTTTAAAATCGTGCAGTTTTGAGCAGTACGTGATTTTATTAAGGACACGTTCAGCTGAAGACCCATCTTTGCTATAAATTTAAAAAATAACAATTGTTTTTACCGTGTTATTCATGTAAAAGTCCTGCAGTGATCGCGTCCCTCGCTTCCGTAAAAACAGCTCTCGTCTCCTCCTCCCTCCTTCCGGAGCGGGTGAGCTCGCTTCAGTACCCCTCTGAAAGCAGCCCGAAAATCTCAGGAAATCTCGCGCGGCTCCGCTCGGAATAGCCGGTGGGAAAGGATGAAAGGGGGTCTCTGCGACGCACATATGACGTAACATCCGACCCGAGCCGACCGGTGGAAAAGGGGCATAAGATAAAAGTCTCTGTTGACTCACATAGTTGTACAGCATTCATTGCTAGTCATGAAAATGCCTTAAATAACACAGACTTAGACCTACCTGAGTTTAAAAAATCTGCATGGTAAAGAGAAACAACAGGCAAGGGATTTGTTGTTAAAATACAACAAGGTGTTTGCCAGGAGTGATCTAGATGTGGGTATTACCAATTTAGTGAAACACGAGATCCCCTTGTTAGATGAAACACCAGTACGACAACCTTATCGACGCATTCTTCCTTCTCAGTATGATCTGGTCCGTAATCACATTCAACAGCTATTACAAAGTCATGTTATTAGGGAAAGCAGTAGTCCATATGCGCTCATTCTCAATCAGTTCATCTGGACAGTTTCTTTTTAGCAGAAACGTTTCACCCTCACTCCAGAGGGCTTCCTCAGTCAGAGTAGTCCAAAGCACACTGAAGTTAACCCACCAAGTAAGCAACTTATGTGGACCAACCAGTTTGCTGTAGCCAAGATGGTTTCTGGGGGCGTGTCCCTCGTCGACTCCTCCCAGGCAGGCAGACATGTCCAAAGTGGTTCAAGACAAGAAAGTTAATTCTCAATAGTCCAGGTATCAAATCCGCTCATTCTCAATCAGTTCATCTGGACAGTTTCTTTTTAGCAGAAACGTTTCACCCTCACTCCAGAGGGCTTCCTCAGTCAGAGTAGTCCAAAGCACACTGAAGTTAACCCACCAAGTAAGCAACTTATGTGGACCAACCAGTTTGCTGTAGCCAAGATGGTTTCTGGGGGCGTGTCCCTCGTCGACTCCTCCCAGGCAGGCAGACATGTCCAAAGTGGTTCAAGACAAGAAAGTTAATTCTCAATAGTCCAGGTATCAAATCCGCTCATTCTCAATCAGTTCATCTGGACAGTTTCTTTTTAGCAGAAACGTTTCACCCTCACTCCAGAGGGCTTCCTCAGTCAGAGTAGTCCAAAGCACACTGAAGTTAACCCACCAAGTAAGCAACTTATGTGGACCAACCAGTTTGCTGTAGCCAAGATGGTTTCTGGGGGCGTGTCCCTCGTCGACTCCTCCCAGGCAGGCAGACATGTCCAAAGTGGTTCAAGACAAGAAAGTTAATTCTCAATAGTCCAGGTATCAAATCCGCTCATTCTCAATCAGTTCATCTGGACAGTTTCTTTTTAGCAGAAACGTTTCACCCTCACTCCAGAGGGCTTCCTCAGTCAGAGTAGTCCAAAGCACACTGAAGTTAACCCACCAAGTAAGCAACTTATGTGGACCAACCAGTTTGCTGTAGCCAAGATGGTTTCTGGGGGCGTGTCCCTCGTCGACTCCTCCCAGGCAGGCAGACATGTCCAAAGTGGTTCAAGACAAGAAAGTTAATTCTCAATAGTCCAGGTATCAAATCCGCTCATTCTCAATCAGTTCATCTGGACAGTTTCTTTTTAGCAGAAACGTTTCACCCTCACTCCAGAGGGCTTCCTCAGTCAGAGTAGTCCAAAGCACACTGAAGTTAACCCACCAAGTAAGCAACTTATGTGGACCAACCAGTTTGCTGTAGCCAAGATGGTTTCTGGGGGCGTGTCCCTCGTCGACTCCTCCCAGGCAGGCAGACATGTCCAAAGTGGTTCAAGACAAGAAAGTTAATTCTCAATAGTCCAGGTATCAAATCCGCTCATTCTCAATCAGTTCATCTGGACAGTTTCTTTTTAGCAGAAACGTTTCACCCTCACTCCAGAGGGCTTCCTCAGTCAGAGTAGTCCAAAGCACACTGAAGTTAACCCACCAAGTAAGCAACTTATGTGGACCAACCAGTTTGCTGTAGCCAAGATGGTTTCTGGGGGCGTGTCCCTCGTCGACTCCTCCCAGGCAGGCAGACATGTCCAAAGTGGTTCAAGACAAGAAAGTTAATTCTCAATAGTCCAGGTATCAAATCCGCTCATTCTCAATCAGTTCATCTGGACAGTTTCTTTTTAGCAGAAACGTTTCACCCTCACTCCAGAGGGCTTCCTCAGTCAGAGTAGTCCAAAGCACACTGAAGTTAACCCACCAAGTAAGCAACTTATGTGGACCAACCAGTTTGCTGTAGCCAAGATGGTTTCTGGGGGCGTGTCCCTCGTCGACTCCTCCCAGGCAGGCAGACATGTCCAAAGTGGTTCAAGACAAGAAAGTTAATTCTCAATAGTCCAGGTATCAAATCCGCTCATTCTCAATCAGTTCATCTGGACAGTTTCTTTTTAGCAGAAACGTTTCACCCTCACTCCAGAGGGCTTCCTCAGTCAGAGTAGTCCAAAGCACACTGAAGTTAACCCACCAAGTAAGCAACTTATGTGGACCAACCAGTTTGCTGTAGCCAAGATGGTTTCTGGGGGCGTGTCCCTCGTCGACTCCTCCCAGGCAGGCAGACATGTCCAAAGTGGTTCAAGACAAGAAAGTTAATTCTCAATAGTCCAGGTATCAAATCCGCTCATTCTCAATCAGTTCATCTGGACAGTTTCTTTTTAGCAGAAACGTTTCACCCTCACTCCAGAGGGCTTCCTCAGTCAGAGTAGTCCAA
>JBBPBX010095110.1:0-13258 GCA_038048925.1 Garcialebias charrua
GTCTTTGTGTGGCTCCTTGTTTTTGTAAATAGATAATGAAAGGATTGTTTTTAATCCAACACCGAGAATTACACTTAGCTAATGAAACACCAAACCTCAGTTCATTATTTGTGAAACTCACTGAATAATTCAATTCAGTTTATAGCACCAAGTCACAACAGAAGTAATCTCAGGACACTGAACAGAAACATTCATAACAGAAAAAAGCAAGTTAACACTATTTATCTGAGGAATATTGAGTTTGCTAAGGTCATTGAGTTGTAGCAGCCGTCTTGAATCAGGTTAACTCCAAAATCTTGTCATAAATAATGATTATTTTTGAAAGTTGCAGAATCCGTTTACACTTTATCAAAAAAGGCGTTCAATACAGAACAACTGGACTTTATTTTAAAGTCCAGTTGTTCTGTATTGAACGGCTTTTTTGATTTATCATGTCCTGGAAGACTGAGAATCTTCACCAGCATATTTACACTTTATGTTGGGGACGATCTCAGCCACAATCACACCAAATTCTAGTTAAATATCACTGAAATTGATGGAGATATATCAATTTTTGTGTTTAAGTGGCAGCCATCTTGATGTGAGATGAGTCCAAATGTTAATCAGTTGCAGAAGCACATTCAACAGTCATTTTCTGAGTGTTTCATTAAAATCTGTTTTCTGGTTGATGAGACATTTTGCTAACAGACAAACCCACACAGACATTTTCTCATCGCCTGACTCATGGCAGCAGGGGGTGAACGTTTCTGCACAATGAAAAATCACATTTTACATATTTTTGTTTTTATGTTTTAGTACAAATTTTTTGCTCATTTCAGAATAAACCCATATCCAGAGTGGAGAGGGCTGCAGTGGATGCAGTTACTGAACCAGCCTCCACAAACACTGTTAGATATGCTGCTTTTCTTTTAATAGAAGGTGCAGAACAGCAGCATCTGTACAGACCGTCCTTTTCTTTTTGAACTCTGTTAAGCTGACCGTTCACCCAGCCTTTTCCTCTTCTAGACATTTTCACCAAGCTTCGAAGAGAAGTTGATATCTCACAGAACAGACTGTGCCTCGGCATCTAATGGTAATCAATGGGTAAAGTATACCCTGAAGTGACCTCCTCGTGTTTTATCAGGAAACGTTAAACAGATTCCAGGAAACAACTGTTGGCCATGATTGTTGTGATTACCAAACAGCTATTGGACCCACCACCCAAGATAAGATGGTATTAGTACCGGTACTCCTTAGATCCAACAAGTCAGAGCTGTGATGCAAATGGCCTGGCGTTGTTTAAAACTTCAGTTCGTTAACGCCGGTCAATAAAATGCTACAAGGTTCTAAGGACTTTTTCTTTTCCCCAGAAAGCACATAATAACTTGACATGGCCTGTACTACGCACACACACACGTGCCCCCCCCCCCCACACACACACACACACACACACACACATACACACTCACACAGCAGAGCTTGCCCAGTAAAGGTGACTTAAGCTTTCACTGAAATGTCTCTAAGGTCCCTTTCTTAGAAAGAGTGCCAAATATGGCCAATTGGAAAAACTCCAGTTAACAGAGATGTGCTCACACAGAGGGGAATTATTGATGGATGAAACATCATATACAGAAACATCATATACAGTCAGAAACATTGTAAACATAATTCTTACCCAGTATGCTTGCAACTGTCAAACCAGCCACTAGGGAGCACAAGCCAGTGTATCTCTTTTGCAGATCCCAAGCCCAGGTAAATGGCGAGTGTTGTGTCAGAAAGGGCATCTGACATAAAACACTTTTGCCAAAACTATATTGCGAGTTCATCAAAGCGAAATCATACTGGATCAGTCAAGACCCGGGTTAACAATGACCGCCACCAGTGCTGTCGACAAACAGGGCACTAGTGAAAATTGAGCTACTGTTAGTCGGAGACCACGAGGAGGGAAATGTGTCAGGAGATAGAGGGAGAAGAGGAAAGTGAAGAATGTAGGACTGAGGGTTGCAACTCTAAATGTGGGGGACAATGACAGGCAAAGGTAGAGAGCTGGCTGACATGATGCAGAGAAGAAAGGTAGATGTTTTATGTGTCCAAGAGACCAAGTGGAAGGGCAGCAAGGCTCGCAGTATTGGAGCAGGGTTTAAACTGTTTTACCATGGTGTGGATAGAAAGAGAAATGGAGTAGGGGTGGTCCTGAAGGAGGAGTTGGCAAAGAATGTAGTAGAGGTGAAGAGAGTGTCAGATAGGGTGATGTGTCTAAAGGTAGAAGTAGAAGGTCTGATGCTAAACATCGTCAGTGGTTATGCTCCACAGGTTGGATGTGATGGGGAGGAGAAAGATACATTTTGGAAAGATTTGGATGAAGTGATAGAGAGTATTCCCAGGGAGGAAAGAGTGGTGATTGGAGCAGACCTGAATGGACATGTTGGTGAAGGAAACAGAGGGGATGAGGAAGTGATGGGTAGGTTTGGTGTCAAGGAAACAAACCAGGAAGGACAGGGTGAAGGTGCCGGGGGATGATCATAGTCCTGT
This sequence comes from Garcialebias charrua, assembly GCA_038048925.1. Classification (NCBI taxonomy): domain Eukaryota; kingdom Metazoa; phylum Chordata; class Actinopteri; order Cyprinodontiformes; family Rivulidae; genus Garcialebias; species Garcialebias charrua. Next base: position 2,512 of record JBBPBX010095110.1, read on the forward strand.
TGTCACAAGCCAAGTTTCCCACCAGCTCCAGGATCTCGGTGGTCAGGTACTCGAGCATCGCTGCCAGGATGACAGGAATTTGTCCACTGCGCCTCCTTTTCAACTCATTTGGGATGTGGGGCTGTAGTTGAGGTATTTGAGCTTTTGAGATGTTAAGTAGCTGATCCTGGTTGTTAAAAAACGTGTTACCATGGTTACACATCATAACAAATGCTCAAAAGTAAAAATGTTGAAGTAAAAAAATCCTTCCAGCTGCACAGCATCCGATACCAGAGTAAATAATCATCCAAAATGTGATTTACATCCAGAAAAAAGAGGAATTAAAGTTTTCAAAAGTAATCACCCAATATTAATGTAACAGAGCTGCTCCAACATGCAGCCACCTCAAGTGGTGAAATTTTGAAGATTGAATTGAATATGCTGAGATTGACAAGGATGGATAAGATTATGAGATCATCAGAGGTACAGCACAGGTTGAACAACTGGGAGATAAAGTTAGAGACTGAGATGGTTTGGACATGTCCAGAGGAGGGACAGTGGTTATATTGGTAGAAGGATGTTAGAAATGCAGCTGCCAGGAAAAAGACAAAGAGGAGATATATGGATGCAGTTAGAGAGGACATGGTTGGAGTGAGGACAGTGGATGCAGAGGACAGCGATGGATGAGGATGACTTGCTGTGGAGACCTCTAAACAGGGAAAAGCCGAAATAAGAAGAGCATGCTTTGCAACACTCACACAGTCTCTGGGATGTTACTCTCAGACATTTCACACATCTTTACTTTAATACTAACAGATTTATTGCCAAGAGAACATTGATGATGACCCACAGCAATTTTGTAGTTGCTTTATAAAAGTAGATAACCACAAAGAGGATCGCTAAGCGAGTTGATTCATTATATTAAATGACACGAGGAAGACATCCTGACACGCATTGAATGCATCACTCTGCTTCAGCACAGCAAAGGTCTGCTCCGCCTCTTTGGTTCTGATGGCCCTGATTAATTTCTGAAAGCTTACCTCTGAATGGGACATGGGTGCTTTACTTGTGATTTATGAACCATTAAGTTGTTCACTTACAACGTTGTTACATTGCAGACAGTCTTAGTGTCAGCAACAGCAGTGTGTGATAATTTTTTTTGTCTGTTTAGTGGTTTAGCGTTAGCTAAACATGTATTGGTAGAAGGGTGTTATATTGGAAGAAGAATGTTAGAAATGCTGCTGCCAGGAAAAAAGACAAAGAGGAAGTCCAAGGAGAAGAGATATGGATGCAGTTAGAGAGGACATGAAGGTAGTTGGAGTGACGACAGAGGATGCAGAGGAAAGAGTGAGGTGGAGGAGGATGACTTGCTGTGGCGACCCTTGAAGAGGGCAGAGCCGAAAGAAGGATAAGTGGTTTAGCATTAGCAAAGCTAATGATTTAGTTTGTGAATTAGCAGTTAAAAAAGTTAACTTTTTGGTTAGCTGTGCCAACCACTGGTATGAAAGTAATGTTGAAGAAGTAAGTGTTTAAAAACAGAAAGTTTTAAAAAGTTTGAAGGGTTTGCCATTTACATTATTACTGTTTTGTTTTGGGTGGGTAGCAAATTGCATTGCTATGGTAACTCTAAACACCCCTAAGTACATTTTAACACCGGGGTGTTTACCGGTAATCTGTTTAACTCTGACTTGTTTTTCCCCTTGGTGCAGTTCATTTGTGTAGATGTAAACACAATAATAGCACTTTGGCACAGACCAATACAACCATATCAAAACCCTTTGGAGGAGGTGGTCTCAGCACGCCTCCAAACACACACCAGAGTGATCCAGCCTCCATCCGGCACAATTACCAGATGTAGATTGCAAAGTTGAATTAAATGCCTTTCCATTGCCAAGTATTCCTGGCTACAAGTACTTTGTACATTATTCTAAAAAAGCTGTCTGGTCCTCTAGACATTCAAAAAACAAAACAAAACAAAGCAAAAAAATTGTAGAAACGTTTCGTCTTTCGTCCGAAAGACTTCCTCAGTCTGAGATGCTGTATTCAGCTCAGTCTTATAAATAGCACCCTCTCACAGTGGATCAACCAGTTGGCTGATGACAGCCGAAACCAGCTGCTCACATGATCAAGGAGGACCATCAGCCTAACGATGGATCGTTAGCACCCTGATGGTTGTTTGCTATTCACAGAGGGCTGAGTGATACTAGCAATAACAGCATTGTAAGAGGGGGACAGTTGAACCCGGAGGCCTCCACCCCTGTTTAATGATGGACGGTTTCTTTTCACAAAGATGGCCTCCTTTACTCCTCTCTCAAACCATCGTTCCTCTCTATCAAGGATGTGAACATCTTCATCCCTGAAAGAGTGACCGCTGGCCTGGAGATGAGTGTAGACCGCAGAGTCCTGACCTGATGATGTTGATCTTCTGTGCTGGGCCATCCTTTTGGCCAGTGGCTGTTTAGTTTCCCCAGATATAAGACTGATCACAGCCCTCCTGACACTGAACAGCATACACAATATTACTCTGTTTGTGCCGGGGGACTGGATCTTTGGGATGAACCAGTCTTTGCCGTAATGTATTTTGGGATTTAAAAGCCACTGGGACATTGTGTTTAGAAAATAAACGTCTCAGTTTCTCTGAAACTCCCGCAACATACGGAATGACCACTGGTCTGGGTTCCTTCTTTTCACCTGATGGCTGGCTGGAGACTATGGCAGGCCGTTTGAACATTTAATAGCTTGACTGGATATCTATTTCAGATGTCTCAAATACATTTCTTCCTAGTCAAAATGAACATTCCAGATATCTAAAACATCATTCTTCCTATCTAAAATGTTCATTTTAGATAGGAAGATTTTAATTCTTACTAGTACAAATGATGTCACTTTCCCCATTCATGTGTATTGGGCTTTTACTTCCAGATATCTAAAATAACATTCTTCCTATCTATAATAAACATTCTGGATGTCTACAAATGAATTATGACGAGGATGAACTCTAAATTCAGATCTCCATAATCCAGTTAATACTAGTCATAATGACCATTTCAGATATCATAAATGAAGAAGTCATTCTAGATATCCAGTTATCAATTCTTGACATCCAAAATGCATTTCTACTAGTATAAATCTAGTTAAAGATATCAACTACTGATTATTTGACTAGTTAATGTGGAATTTCAGATATCTGAAATGTTAATAATGCCTATACAAATTACACTTATAGATACTTAAAAATTATATTGTTGATCTCTGAAATGTTTTCTTCATTTTTGACATCTGAAATAAATAGTATAACCAGTAACAATTGGATTATAGAGATCTGAAGTTAATTTTTAGACATCCAGAATGTTAATTTTAGATAGGATAAATGTTATTTTAGATATCTGGAAGTAACATCCCAATGACGTCATTTTTACTAGTAAGAATTACATTCTTCCTATCTGTGATGATCATTTTAGAGAGGAGAAATGTTGTTTTAGATATCTGGAAGTAAAAGCCCAATACACATGAATGTGAAAAGTGATGTCATTTGTACTAGTAAGAATTACATTCTTCCTATCTGAAATGTTAATTTTAGATAGGAGAAATGTTGTTTTAGATATCTGGAAGTAACATCCCAATGACGTCATTTGTACTAGTAAGAACTCCATTCTTCCTATCTGAAATTATTATTTTAGAGAGGAGAAATGTTGTTTTAGATATCTGGAAGTAACATCCCAATGACGTCATTTTTACTAGTAAGAATTACATTCTTCCTATCTGTGATGATCATTTTAGAGAGGAGAAATGTTGTTTTAGATATCTGGAAGTAAAAGCCCAATATAATAATAATTTAATAATTTGTCACATTTGTCATCTGTGTATGTTTCCCATACTTGACAGACGAAATTGGTCTTCTGCCTTTAACCCAACCACCACCAGGTGGTGCAGCGAGCAGCCGTAGTCAGCGCTCGGGGAGCTGGAGAATTAGATGTGCACTCATAGACACCCCAAGGTGTGTAGTGGCCGGGGCGCGAACCCGCGTCCTTCGGGTCCCAAGTCAAAAGCCTTAGCCACTACACCATCTTGGCTCCACATGAATGTGAAAAGTGATGTCATTTGTACTAGTAAGAATTACATTCTTCCTATCTGAAATGTTAATTTTAGATAGGAGAAATGTTGTTTTAGATATCTGGAAGTAACATCCCAATGACGTCATTTGTACTAGTAAGAACTCCATTCTTCCTATCTGAAATTATTATTTTAGAGAGGAGAAATGTTGTTTTAGATATCTGGAAGTAACATCCTAATGACGTCATTTGTACTAGTAAGAACTCCATTCTTCCTATCTGAAATTATTATTTTAGAGAGGAGAAATGTTGTTTTAGATATCTGGAAGCTGAAATTATTTATACTAGTAAGAATGCGATTCTTCCTATCTGAAATGAACATTTCAGATAGGAAGAATTCAATTTAAGATGTCTGAAATACATATCCAGTTAAGCTAATATATGTTAAATCGGCCACTTAAAATATGTAATGATTTTTAGATATCTGAAACTTAGTTTTTACTAGTACTAATTTGATTACAGATCACTGAAATGTTAATTCATACTGGCATAAATGTAATTGGTGATAGCTGTATTACAATTCTGACTAGGAATATTTTAATTGTGACTAGGTAGAATGTATTAGTGCTATCTATAATAGAAATGCGGCTAGTCAGCTTGCCTATTATATGTTAAAACGGAGCCCTATTATTCTGCTGAACGATAGTCAAAATATATTTGTAAGTATCTATAAGTGTAATTTGTATAGGCATTATTAACATTTCAGATATCTGAAATTCCACATTAACTAGTCAAATAATCAGTAGTTGATATCTTTAACTAGATTTATACTAGTAGAAATGCATTTTGGATGTCAAGAATTGATAACTGGATATCTAGAATGACTTCTTCATTTATGATATCTGAAATGGTCATTATGACTAGTATTAACTGGATTATGGAGATCTGAATTTAGAGTTCATCCTCATCATAATTCATTTGTAGACATCCAGAATGTTTATTATAGATAGGAAGAATGTTATTTTAGATATCTGGAAGTAAAAGCCCAATACACATGAATGGGGAAAGTGACATCATTTGTACTAGTAAGAATTAAAATCTTCCTATCTAAAATGAACATTTTAGATAGGAAGAATGATGTTTTAGATATCTGGAATGTTCATTTTGACTAGGAAGAAATGTATGTGAGATATCTGAAATAGATATCCAGTCAAGCTATTAAATGTTAAAACGGCGACTTATAATTTGTAAAGATTGATAGATATCTGAAACTTAATTCTTAATAGTTCAATTTGATTTTATGACATCCTGAAAGTAAGTTTCTGCTAGCAAAAATGTAATTGTAGATATATATAATTACAGTTCTGACTAGTAGGAATTTAATTTTGACCAGGAAGAATGTTGTTCTAGTGATCTACAAATGGAATAACAGAGAGGAGTGGGTTTTGATTAAATGTTCAAACGGCCTGCCACAGTAGTCCTGTTTGGGTTTCTTCTCTGCTTTGAGGAAGGCCCAGTTAGGATATCCACATTTCTCTAGAGCCTGGCAGCTGTTGCCAATTACCCTGATATATGCTCATGCTCAATAATCCAGGTAGAAAAATCTAAAAAAGTTAAATCTGCTCCTCTGGACATTCAAAAAACAAAACAAAGCAAAAAAATTGTAGAAACGTTTCGTCTTTCACTCCAAGGTAATTGACCTTTCGCAAAACCCCGCCCCCAACCGGCCATTGTCCAATCACACGTCACTAGCATCTCCGGCTATGTAAGCTAGGTCCGACATTCTACAAGATGGTGAAGCGATGCGCCTATGGATTGTGTAAATCAGACAGCAGGTATCCCAAGAGTTTGTCTGGTGGAGTCTTGTTTTTTCCCTTCCCAAAGCCGAAAACACAACTGGAACGGTGTCAACAATGGATAAAACAGTGTGGAAGGCCTCACTCCCAGCTTAATGTCTCGAAGATAAACAAGCATTCGTATGTATGCTCAAAGGTAAGACAAACATTCATTGTGACTGTCCTGCTCTAGAAGTAATAATTATAATTTCAAGAAAGGTTATTATTAATATTCATTGTTGTGTATTATTTTGGATATAATTTTTAGAAGATTACCCTCTTACGTTTAGTAAGCTCATTAGCATTAGCTAACTTTAGCGAATGTTTACATTAGTTCACTGTCGGGTCTCGATGCTGTGAACCCTATACGATATCATGTTTAGTCAGTTTCACTACATAAACTTGACTAGCTAATTAACATTTTCTCTTTTAACAAGCATCTTGAATCGTTTTTTTTTATATCTGTCATTTAGCATTTTGTAAATGGAAAGCCCACCCCTGAGTATCCCAACCCAGTAGTTGCATTACAAGTGCAGAACCAGACCAGGGAGCAACTTGGAGGCTGTCGAAAGCCACCCAAACATCGGTATGCCTTCATGCTAGTTATATTATATTTAAAATACACTAGCTACATAACTATGGCTAGTTGCACTTAATGTTACACCACTTTAAAGAGCAGCAGGTAAATAGACAATTAAAAAATACAGTAGTAAATGGGAATTGAATACTTGTATATTGCACTTAAGTCACTGTAAATAAGAACATGTTTACCAACTTGCAGGTTTAATCAATAACAATCATGTACAAAATGTGTATACAGATGCAGTTTCATTGAGCCGAATGCTTCCAGCTCCACATCTTGTGCTGATGATGATGAAGAAGAGAGTCAACAGCATGCTGATGACTATGGTGAGTGAGATGTATATTGTTAATTAGTACTGTTTTAAAATGATGGTAAGGCTGCCCTGGATATCTAAACTCTCTGTATTGTGCTGAATGATGGAATACGCAGAAATAAATTTCTGGCAGTGAATCTCTCTCATTTTATTATAACATTCACTCTGAGAGGCTGAAACAAACAATCATACAACAATGTCGAATGCAATGGAACAAAATCCAAAAGTACTGAAATAACTGATTTATTTCACTGGCATGTTACATAGTAGTCAAAGAAAAATACATCAAGCTTGCTCTTCATTTCTTCCCATTTTGCAACATCAAAGTGTATTCTTTCCAGGTGGTAGTCCTCTTCACATTTAATAAAGAAATCACACCATGACATACCTGTGAGCCCAAGCTGACCCATTATTTGGTAATGGTAGGCATGACACTCTTTTAGTTTATAGGTACCATCTGCCTGCTTGTAAAGGTAGGGGCACTCTGTGAAGCTGTTCTTAGAAGGGCACTTAATTTCTAAAAGCCCATAGCTTGGGCGTTCACTCCCTGCCCTCTCTACCACCTTACGGTCAGGTGATGTACCAAGATGTGGGGCATGGGGATTTACAACAAAACCACATGGATACACTTGATTACCTGTGAGAATAGTGTAATGTATGGCTGCATTGGGCTCTTGTTCTACACCTCTCTTCATGGCCTTTGTTTGTACTGCTGCTGCACTCTTTAAGCTTGTAGCAAGTTTTTCATGGTCGGCTCTTCTAGAGCAGATTCTTTTAAATGAAGTTGATGTGATTCGGGCAGACCTTGCATGGAACCACAAATAGTTTGTGCTCTGTGCTCTAGTTTCCCTTTCCAGAGTGATAGAATCAGCCAATGAAATGCTCAGTTCTGTGTAATGTTGCGTGGCACTCTCATTCAGAGCAGTGCAGAAGCTGGTGGCTTGGTGCGGCAGAGGAAAGTTGGGCAAGTCATCTGGTTGGCTGACAGGAGCTGCTCCAAGATCAATTTGGACAATAAGTGGCAGCTGTAAAAGATGAAAAATATAAATTATCATTAAAATGCAACTTTTTTTCTTTACAGATAGTCCAGAGCAACCCCCAGAGCAGGGGACGGAAGAGGTGCAGGAGATGGAAGAGGAGCAGGGGACGGAGAAGGAAAAGAAATTAGAAGAGGAAAACAACAACATGAAATTGAAATTGACATTACAAGAAACTGAAATACAAAACCTGAAAGCACAAATTGACACACTTAAAAAGAAAAGTCTGACACCTGAACTCCTTGAAAGCAGTAAAATCCCAAAAATGTTTGAATACAGTACTGGCTTTACATACGAACGATTCAACCAACTGTGCACAATATTTGACATCCAAAATGATCCCCACGCCGCTCAAGTAAATGTACCCCTAACATACAAACGTAATGATTGGGACATTAGGGAGATGCCCCTTCGTAGTCAGCTGCTGTTTGTTTTAATTAAACTCCGCAACAACGAAGATCTGAAAAGCCTTGCATTTAGATTTAATATACACATGCAAGCAGCAAGTAATATTTTCAATTCATGGATTCATTATATGTTTGATATTTTGGGTGAATTACCCATTTGGCCTCACAGAGACGTCATTATGCAAAACATGCCTGAAACCTACAAAGCCGACTACCCATCTACATTTGCTATATTAGACTGCACAGAGCTGAAAATAGAAAGGCCAACATCACTGGTGTTACAAAGTCAGAGCTTTTCAAATTACAAAAACACCAACACCCTGAAATCACTCGTTGCCTGTGACCCCCGTGGTGCTGTCATTTTTTCATCTGTTCTCTTCACAGGATCCATGTCTGACAAGGAGATTGTCAGACAGTGTGGAATCATCCCCTTACTAGAGACACTTATAGACAATGGCTATTTGCAAAAAGGGGATGGCGTAATGGCTGATAAGGGTTTTTTGATTGAGGATGAAATTAAAGCAATCGGACTGCAGTTAAACATGCCACCATTTTCGAGGTCCAAGAGGCAAATGCCAGCAGGAGATGTTCTGGAGACAAAGCGTATTGCAAAGCACAGGGTGCACATAGAGCGGGCTATTGCTAAAATAAAAAAGTTCAAGATAGTGTCTGGTAAAATTCCTAACACAAGATTAGGAATCATAAATCACATCTGGTATGTGGTAAGCATGCTTTCAAACTTCCAGCCACACATACTGAAGGGACAGTAGTAGCATCCATTAGTAAATCACATGACTTACACTTAACATGTTTTTTTAATCACCACTGTTAAGCTGTCTGTTTACATGAGCTGTGGAAGATGCTAGACAAATAAAGATTTCTGGATACTATGTGGCTCAGTCCTCAATGTATTTATGTCTATATTACTGTATCTGTCAGCCTGATGCAAATTATTTTTCTCTTTTTATCACATAAGCAAGCACCTTATTATAATATGTAAATTGCTTTTTTTAATGAAACAACAAACCTGAAGAGATTTGTTTTTTGCACAACATCAAGAAGTGCTACTTGAAGACTGGGTTTCAAATCTGTGCTTCTCACCTGGTGGCTTAGTCCGCACCCCACAGCATACTTCTTGCCTCCAACTTCAACCTCTGGTGCAGAGGCATCTGTGATATAGCTTATGGGTGCATCTGACATCTCCCTCAGTAGACTATATGCTCCTGTACCTAACTCTTTCCTATGAAAAAATAATTTGGAGGTGAGTATTGTCTGATGTCACAGTGCACAGGAATACACTGAACAGTGTGACTAACAATGTTGCTGTAGTATAGGTGAAGAAAAAAAACATACTTATTGTGGATAAAACTGGACATGATGGGTTTCCGCTTGCGGTTCACTTTGGCCTTGGCTACCACCACACTGCTTACAGGTTGTCCATGAATTTTCTTCCCCCTGGCTTTGTGCCACTGCTGGGGCTGGCTTGTGCATGAGATGTCAGCATTTCTTGCACGGCACAGGTCCACGGTGTGCATAAGGCCCACAATATGTGAGCAAAAACCTGGTAACCTGTTTTAAGAAAACAGTAGCATAAGCTCTATTTAATGCTTTTGACAATAATGTAACTAGCTACACCTGCAATCGAAATTATTCAACACCCCAATCATTTTAATGTTTTATCATTTAAAGTTTTTCATTCAATTTTTTCCAAACAGCACAGGGAAAATGGACTAAAATCCGAGACTAGAGGTGTGGAAAGTTTGTCAGCACTTAACAACTCATTTATTGGCAGTTATAAAAGCTAAAGGATGCACCACAAAATACTATGTTTAGGGGTTGATTAATACTGCACACTCAAATGTCTTAAAATACTTCTTTATTTTTATTTAAACTTCAAACTTAGGTAAACTTTTGTTGTCACAATGATTCAAATATGTATCAGTAAAAGCTAGTTCAATGAAGTGTTTTTGTCATCCACACTACTAATGTCTGTTGAGATTGTGGGGGTTGAACATGTTTGATTACAACTACTTACAATAAATGCACGAGTGCTATAATATAATAATAAATAATATATATATTAAATAATATATATAATATATAATAAAAACATATAATCTAAGGTAGATCCATGAACAGAGTAACAAGCTAGCCTCTGCTCTGAATACAGTTACTAGCTTAACTTACCGAGCTAACTTACCGGTATTACTTAATAAATTTGACTTTTACAGTACTTAACTAACAAAAAATAGAACTTGAAAAAGAAAACTTACCCTGCAGTGCAGGAGCAGGACTGGTCCACAAGCGTATTCTGGTTGCATTTGAGGTAAAGGTCATGGGGTTTCTCAGATTTTGCTTGAGACCGGTATGCTTTAGCCTCAAGGATCGTTGTGTCTCCTTCGTAACGTACTGTAATATTTTGAATATATCCCTCCACTGCATATTGTAACCCCTTTTGCCTTGATCTGGAGGATATTGCGCTGGTATTGCTCCAAAATGAGTCACTAACACGCACTGGTATACAAGCTATCCCCGTCATGA